>VSMD01061882.1:17393-46758 GCA_008750895.1 Mirza zaza | reverse complement strand
AGCAACCTCAAACTCCTGGGCTCAAGTGATCCTCCTGCCTCAGCCTCCCGAGTAGCTGGGACTACAGGCATGTGCCACCATGCCCGGCTAATTTTTTCTATATATATTAGTTGGCCAATTAATTTCTTTCTATTTATAGTAGAGACGGGGTCTCGCTCTTGCTCAGGCTGGTTTTGAACTCCTGACCTCGAGCAATCCGCCCGCCTCGGCCTCCCAGAGAGCTAGGATTACAGGTGTGAGCCACCGCGCCCGGCCTTTTTTCTTTTTTTTTTTCCATTCTTATTTGGGCATCTAGATCTGGAAGTGAAGCCAGTCCAATATAATTTGATTTGTTTTGCTCTTCCCTCTGGTGGCCACCTGCTAGTCAATAGAGAGGTAGCTATCAGGGGCATAAATGATACAGCTCAAATGTCAGAGGAGACCTCTCTGCCCCTTTGAGATCTAAATGCAATGGGCTTGAACCTCAACACTAACATTTCATAACCTTTGTAAGTATAAAGTCCTCTCTAAGAGTTTTTCAAATTCTACGAGAGCTTGTGCTTTCAGTTACCTCTGCCTCATGTCTCCTGTTTCAATTGAGACCTAACAAAGCACATTGTTCAACTCTCTACTCATGCACTCTCACACTTCCCCTCCCAAAAAGCATTCCTGGGTGTAATAGCCTTTCCTGAAGTCTTGGGAGTCACAGACGTGGTCAAATCATATGCATGACAAACAACTTATCCCATTTTAGACATTCTAGTGCTTAAACACCCTTTTGTCCATCTACCATGGGCAGATTTCTTCTGACTCTTACCCATGTAGCACCTACCCCTACACTGATTTTCTTACTCATCCTTTTCCTTTCCCCCTTCCATCTCTCATATTAACTCTCCCGCCCATTTTGCCAAGTAAATTCCAAAATTTTCTCCCTTTATTTTTACATAGAGCAATTAGGTACTTTCCCTTCTCTTCCCAAACATACATATCCACACTCTTCAAGGCCCAAGTCAGACAAAGAAGCTTTTGTTCCTTAGGATCTATCCTTTTTAGAAGGCAGATGTGGTAAAAAAAAAAAATAATAATAATAATAATAACATTTTCTTGTTATAATAACCACAGTGTTTTCTTTTTTTTCCTTTTTTTTTTTTTAGTCTCCCTCCATCACCCTGGGTAGAGTGCAGTGGCATCATCATAGCTCACTGCAACCTCAAACTACTCCTGCCTCAGCCTCCGTAGTAGCTGGGACTACAAGCATGTATCATGATGCCTGGCTAATTTTTCTATTTTTAGTAGAGACAGGGTCTCACTCTTGCTCAGGCTGGTCTTGAACTCCGAAGCTCAAGCAATCCTCCCACCTCAGCCTCCCAGAGTGTTAGGATTACAGGTGTGAGGCATCGTGCCCGGCCTAACCAGTGTTTTCTATTTATTGAGTGCTTACCGTATGCCTGGCACTCTACCATGTGCTTTCCAGTAGCTCATTTCCTTACTTGATCTTCATAACTCTGGAAGGTAGCTCTCATTATTACTCTTTCTACAAATGAGGAAAGGGTATGTGTTTCAGAAAAATGAGATAATTGACATAAGATAACACAGCAAGCAAGTTGTGGAACATGGATCGAAACCAAGTCAGTCTGGCCCCAGGCCTGTGCTCTTTCTACTTTACCACATGGCCTTTCAGGGGAGGGAGAAGGAAAAAGCAATCAGAATACCTGAGGCTACATAAAAGCCATGCCATCTGTTCTTATATTGTTTCACAAATGTAAAAGGATAGTTTTACAAGCTTGTAAAACTACAAGCTTGTAAAAATCTTATTATTTCTGTGAAGAATGAAAAATCATTATCATCTCACCCATTTTAAAATGAGGAACCTAGGGCCTTGTGGGAGAAGGGGAATGAGGGAGCAGTTCAGTGTAGGATGTTTGATTTCGTGACTACAAAGCGACCAGCAGTCAGTGATGAAGAGGTTCAAGAATGACCATGCAAACTGGTGGCCAAGGTTATGGTAAATGGAGGCCGAGGACTGAGGGAACAGGAAGCCCCATAGCTACGGAAGTCACCAGGAGGATGGCAGGACAGGGACTAGTGAGGATGACCATGAGCCAGAGGCCACAATCTTTAATGCATAAGGAGCAACTAGGGGTCAGTGATGAGAAGGGGTAAAAGGTGAATGTCTGGAGAACAAAGGACAAGGAATTTTTGTACAAGGGTGGAAGTGGCAATGCTGACCCCACCCCATGGTTTTATAGTGTGTGGGGAGTGGGAAAATGAGAAGCCTTCTTGCAGAAGGCTACCAGAGAGACAGGGTCCCGGAGAAGGGTCAGGTTTCAAAAAGGGCAAGGAAGTAACCTGGGTACTCTGAAGAAGCAGAGGGTGTAGAAGAGTTTATTGACAAAGGAACAGGGTTCTAGAGGGCACAGGAGAAAGGGCTGGCAGTGTGGTGGGCGGTGAGACAATGAGGAAAGGGCTGGGCAAGAAGCTCAGAGTAGTATAAAGATGAGTCTGAGGGAGAGGCCAGACAAGCAGAGGGGCTGTCAATCTGGGTGTTTCCCTAGGCTGGAGGGAACCTGTACATTGTAGACAGGGTCATAATGGAACTTGATGAAAAAATGGTTTGGGCATCTGATTCAGACCAAGATTCATGCTGGGGGAGGAGTGTGGGGGAAGGGCAATGATTCTAGACCAAAGCTGTCAGCCAGCTCCTGCTCCTGGAAGCAAGGTCCACGTCAGAATTGGGGGGGGGGTGCTGATTACCTCCTGTACCTGCCTCCCAGGCAAAGCGGGGACTTTCTTATGACAAGTGAGAACATTTCCCCATTCCACTTGACAGCCTCCGAGTTACTACTGGTAATGGGGAATCGCTGAAAGTGTTTTTGGTTTTTGTTTTGTTTTAAACAAAGTTGACGGTAACATGGTGTCCTTTAAAAAGGTTACTCAGGCTGCTGCTGTAGAGGATGCATTGGAGAATGAAAGCAGGAATTGGGAAGCTCTTGCATTAGTCCGGGCGAGAAGTGACGAGGCCTAAACCAGGGTAAGGGCTGTGGAGATCGAGATTGAGAGGACCGGCAGACAGATGTTAAGGCGGCGTTATTACCATCCTGATGGGATGTGGGGTGTGAAGGATAGCAGACAACGCCTAGGTTTCTGGCTCAGGTTGCACTTGTAGTCCGCAGTCCAGGTTCTGCCTCCCTCTTTGGGCTTTTGTGAGGATGTAATGCACAGGAAAGCAGTGTGGAAATGGAAAAGCTGCTACCCGTCGTACTTTACATTATCATCAAAGCTCTCTGATCACCCGAGTAAGTTCGGTCTATGGAATAAGGTGCGAGAATTCAGATAAATCACGATAGTTACCCAGATACAGGGGAACTTGGGTGCTCAAAGGTACCTCGGATTCCCTGCACCTGCCTGGAGCTGGGGGGCGGGGCGAACACAGACCCCGCCCCTGGGCGGGGCCAGGACGCGGCCGGAGCCCAGCCCCTCAGGAGCTAGCACCTCAGCGCCAAGTCGCCTCGGGGAGGACCAGCCCCGCCGCCCCGCACCTCCCAGCTCCGCGAGCCCCGCCGCGCCGTCCCGCTGCGCTGTCCGGAGCGAGCCCCTCGTCTCGCGCTCGGTGTCCGAGGTAAGGGGCGCGGCCACGGCATCCGCCCGCGGGGGAGCGGGGACGGGTACCGCGCGGGCGCTGGGGACAGCCAGCGGGCTCTGAGGAGCGCCGGGCAGCTGAGGCGACGCGGGGAAGGGGCTGGGGAGGCCGCTGAGGAGGGCGCTGCCGCGGCGAAGGAGGAGCTAGTATCGGGAAGGGGGCTCGGAGGGCTCTTCCCGGGCCGCGGGCCGCAGGGGGAGCTCAAGGGCAGGGGGCAGCGGGAGCGGGGGGCAAGAAAAGGGCGCCGGGCCTCGGGGAGAGCATGGGCGCCAACTGGAGGGAGGTGGGGGGTCGCTGGGGAAAAGGGGGCGCTGGGGGCGGGGGAGCTGTGAGGAGCCAGCTGAGAGGGGCAGCGTGGAAAGAGGGTACCTGCCGTGAAGGGGGTGGTGCAGGGAGATGACTCGCGGGAGCGAGGGCAAGGGTGAGGCGCGCAGGGGAAGAGCTGATGGGGACTCGGTCGACGGGTCGTGTGAAGTAGGAAGGACTGAGGTGCTGAGGGCAGGGCGCTGGGCGGGAGGGGGCGTGTGGTGGGGGAGGGTCCCGAGGCCGGGATGTGAGAGCCGGGAGCGGGAAGCGGGGAGCGAGAAGGGTGCGGAGCTGTGCCCGGCTGGACTCAGCGAGATGTGTGACCGTGCAGGGTGGGCGACTGGCGGGCTTGGGGCGGGAGCTGGGAAGAATAGGAAAGTGGGAGCCGGGCTGGGTCTGTCCCGACTGCCCAGGAAGGGGGCGGGAGCTGGTGAAGTGAGAGGGCCGTGGCCTTGGGTATGGGCAGGGGGCGCCTGAGTTCTGGTCAGGAGTGGGAAGGAAGCGCTGGCACAGAGCAGGGTCTGGTGGGTGGAATTGGAGGAACCATGAGGGAACTTGGAGAATTTAGTTAGGGTGGGATGCTGGGTCAGGTTGGGGAGGATGCCAGGTGTGGTTTGTGGTGTGAGGGTGGAAAAATAACGGGGGCTGGAGTGGAGCCCCAGTGCTAGCTGACGTTTTGGCTCCTCAGGAGACCGAGGAGAGGGCACAGCCCCTGAACCCTGTTAGACTTCTACCAGGGATCACAGACAAGAAGATAATCTGGACAGAAAATTCATTCACAGGCCGACTCTGTTCTGGAGTCTAAGCACGGGAGGAACTTTGGGAGTGGCTAATAGAGACACCGTGGGGGATGGTAGAGAGATGGGCCCTCTACACCAGCTTTCCAGAATCCAGATGGAAAGGGGTTGGAGACAATGAAAGGAGTGGATGTGTGTGTGTGTGTGTGTGTGCGCGCACAGGTGGATGCTCACCTGTTCTGTGCCTATTAACGGAGGAAGACAATGTAAGTTATGAAAGGTCCTATCTATAGTAGTGTGAACCCCTGGTGCTGTGGAAGACAGAGGATAGGCATTTTGGAGGAGGTGGATGGGTCACTGAAGGCTTCCTAACCATGAAGGATTTAGCTAGCCCTGGAGGAAAGTGTGTTCCTATTAGAGGAACAATATAGGAAAAGGCAAAAATCTAAAATTATCTCACACACAATAGGTGCTTGGTGAATGTTGATTAAATGAATAATTGATCTGTGGTGGTGTTCCTGCCTCAGTCTTTTCATCCACTCCCAAGAGGTGTCGTGAGAATCAAATGGGATATGTGGGTGAAAAGAGCTTTGTAAATTGTAAAACACTGTACAAAAGAGAGAGGCCACAGATGACATTATACAGGTATGCCTCTATTCTGTCAGTAGTCACACCCATGGCTATCTCTTTTCAATCTGGAGAAGGAAGGAAATGAACATTTGTCAGACACCTTTTGTGTGCAAGATAGAATGCGTCGAAAGCACCTTGAAGAATGTTTGGCATTGAGTAGGTGCTCAATAAACGTTAGCTGTTATGATACTGTTTCTGTGGCTCTTAGAGACCTAGGAAAACAGTGAGAAGGTGGGCTGCGCTGGGCTGGTGCTGATGGGCTAGCAGTGGGGAATGGTCTGAAGAAAGATTGAATTAGAAAATTAGTAGAGTATGGTTTTAGGGAGGGTATATGGTAGGGTGAAGTCTACATTTGCCCAATTCCCTCCTTATACTTACTGACAAATGCTCTCAGTAGGAAGATGGGGATTTACATTTATTGAGCACCTGCTATATTCAATAGACACTGACCCTTGAACAATTGGGGTTTGAAGTGTTTTTTTCAACCAAATGCAGGTGGCAAATATAATATTCAGGTCAGGCACAGTGGTTCATGCCTGTAATCCCATCACTTTGGGAGGCCAAGGCAGGAGGATCACTTGAGCACAGGAGTTTGAGACTAGCCCAGGCAACATAGGGAGACCTCATCTCTACAAAAAAATTAAAAAATTAGCCAGGCACAGTGACTCACACCTGGAGTCCTAGCTACTTGGGAGGCTGAGGAGGGAGGATCACTTGAGTCCAGTAGTTTGATGCTGCAGTGAGCTCTGATTATGCCACTGCACTCCAGCCTGGGCGACAATGTGAGACCCTGTCTCAGAAAAAAAAAAGAGGTTGGTCCGAGTACAGTCATGTTTATAACTAATTGATTATAACCAGTTACAGATTCCTTTGTTCCTTCTCCACACCCAGCCTTAAAAAAAAGCTGGTCACTTGACCAGCCTTAAAAAAAAAAAAAAAAAAAAAAACCGAAACGAAAAGAAAATACACTATTCATGGGATGTGAAACCATGTAAATGGAAGACCAACTTTCAGTATACATAGGCAATCCTGGAACCAGTCCCTTACATATACAGAGGGGATGACCGTAGTATGCTAGATCTGTTACCCACATTACCTATAATTTTCCCAACAATGCTTGTTTTGCAAACAAGAAAACTGTATCTGAGTCATGTAAAATTTCTTGCCAAGGTCTCACACCTAAGAAATGATATAGCTGGAAATTGAATCTAATTTAATTTTGAACGGCAAGCTGTTTCCACTACTCAGGATCACTTGCTAAGAGAAAATATGAAGCACAGAGACCAAAAAAAAAATTTTTTTTTAAAGGGATTTAGAAAGCACTCTCCCATATCCTGGTTTTAATTCTTGCAACAGTTTTTCCAGGAAGCCATTTTATTAACTCATTTTATAGATAAAGAAACTGAGGCCCAGGATCTGATTTGTCTAAGTTTACAGACTTACTGAGAGAGCCAAAACTCAACCCTGGACTCAATCATGTGCTCTTTTCATCAAAAGAGAAATACATTCATTTATTTTTCACTCCATTTATTGAATAGATCTCTTATTTCTGGATTTTAGGGCTATCTCGTTCTCTTCTTGCTGGAGTTGACTTCTTCCTTAAGGTGCTTATTTCTGCCGCCTATCAGACTGAAAGTATTATTTGCTTTTCACAGCAACCCTTGGAAGAGCCATTTCTTTCTTTCCCCTAGCCTGGGACCAGGGATGACTTCCCGGATGGTCCCTGGCTTTCATCTGTATTGCTTGTCACGGAGACAGTGAGCTACCTAGCTCTATCATTTTGTGTGACTGTCACAAAAGAGAGGGACGATTTGATTGATGCTTATCTTACAAATGTGATTCTGCATGCACCACTGTGCAGTGACCTGTCTGCCTAGATATGCCTCTGGCAGCTGTCTGTGGGGATGCTTTTTGCCTTTTTCTTCCAAATGTCTGAGTACCCCTGCCCCCTCTCCTGAGAAGATCCCTAGGGAATGTCCATCTGAGTGTGCCTTCCAGCTGACCTCCTCAGCTCTCTGCCCCTCCCTTTTCTCACACCACCTACTGGGAAAGCCATGCTGTGTGCACAAAAGCAGATGTTGACATTACAATATGGCAAGTAAAGTATGGTAGCAAGACACTCAGGGTGTTGGGGATGTTTCTTTACTCACCTTAAAATTGTTGCCATTTTTCTTTTCCTTAAGCCCAGTCAAATCTGGGAGTTATTAGGCTACAGAAGTTCTAGTCATGATTTTCCAATTTACATGCTGTGTGAACACAGACAAATCTCTTCTCTTTTCAGAGCCTCAATATTTTACCTATAAAATGAAAGGAGGTGGATTGGACCAGGAATTGAAACTACTTTTTACTCTTGCCTTCACTCCCCAGTCTCACACTTGGGGCAGTTATAGCTAATAATGGCAGGCAAATTTCCCACTGATTCTACATAAGGCCACATGTATTTTCTCAACACTGTGTATGAAGCACACTTATATACATTCTCTTATTTAAATGTCGTAGGACCTTGTGAAGTAGGTATTATTATCAGATGAGAACACTGAGGCTTAAAGTTTAAGTGACTTGCCCAAGTTTATACATTGAATTACTGGGAAAGCTGGGACCAGTTGCTAGGCTTTTTGTTATGATAATGCTTTCATTCCCAAATCCCTTCTATCAGTTTAAGAATGTAAAGTAGGCTGCATCAGAAAAGTGTAGACCAATAATATGATACATTGATAGTCTAGTATATGGAAAATATTCATAAATATTTTTTAATTGATGCATAATAGATGTACATAGTTTTGGATACATGTGATAAATTAATACATTCCTTTAATTTGTATGGATCAAATAAAAATATTTGTCTTCTTTATGCTCGAGCGGTTTGAATTCTTCTCTTCTAGCTATTTTGAAATAGCTATATTCACCCTACTGATCTATTTAACACTAGGTCTTATTTCTTCTATCAAACTGTATGTTTGTACCAATTAATCAACTTCTCTTTATCCCCCTTGCCCACTACCCTTCCTGGCTTCTGGTAACCACCAATCTGTTCTCTTTCCTCATGAGATCTACTTTTTTAGCTCCCATATATGAGAGAGAACACGAGATATTTGTCTTTCTGTGCTTGGCTTATTTCACTTAATAAAATGAC
This sequence comes from Mirza zaza, assembly GCA_008750895.1. Classification (NCBI taxonomy): domain Eukaryota; kingdom Metazoa; phylum Chordata; class Mammalia; order Primates; family Cheirogaleidae; genus Mirza; species Mirza zaza. The sequence goes on along the minus strand of VSMD01061882.1, from coordinate 38,333 downwards.
TTCCAGTTCCATTCATGCTGCTGCAAATTACAGGATTTCATTTTTTTTATAATGGCTGAATAATATTCCATTGTCTGTATATACATCACATTTTCTTTCTTCATTCATTGATGGGCATGTATGTTGAGTCTATATTTTGGCTATTATTAATAGTGCTGCAGTAAACATGGGTGTGCAGATGTCTTTCATTTATTGATTTCCTTTCTTTTGGATATATACACAGTAGTGGAATTGCTGGATCATATAGTAGCTCTATTTGTATTCCTCCATACTGTTCTCCATAATGGCTGAATAAATGTTTCTTGAAAGAAGTAACATCCTCTAAGGATGTTATAGGTCCAGTGTTGATGGGGGTGTAGGGATGGATAAAACTCCCTTGAGCTCAGAAGGGGAAGCAGACAATTAATTGTTAAATAGGCCCAAATAATGGAACCCAGATCAAGGAGAGGGCAGTTGAACAAGATTTGAGTGCAGAAGTGAATTAAAGGGGCCAGTGAAATAATATTTTATTTTATGTTTTGAAACAGGGTCTTGCGTTGTTACCCAGGCTGGAGTTCAGTGGTACGATCATAGCTCGCTACAGCTTGAACTCCTGGGCTCAAGTGATCCTCCTTCTTCAGCCTCCCCAAGCTTTGGGATTACGGGCACCCAGCCGACGAAATAAGAGTAACTCCATGGGCCAATAAACTGTGCCAGATTGTTTACGTATAGTATTGTTCATTCTGTTTGTACCATATTTCTGTGAAGTGGTATTTTCTCTATTTTAAGGTAAAAATGTTTTGGTTTAGAGAGGCAATATGACTTGCCCAAGAATTCAACTGAGGGGGTAGAACAGTGATTTTAAACTTTTCCATGACATTGCGGGGTATTAAGTCTCATCTTAGCTGTTAGCTGTGAAACTTGGGCAAATCCTTTTAATTTCTGGCCCTCAGTTTCCTTTTTGGTCAAATGGGAATAATAACTCTTGTCCTTCCAACTTTATTTTCCAGATTTATATAGAGGACAAAATAAGATAAAGGACCTGTTATTGAAGTAAAGTTCAAATCTATGTTTTAGTAAAGTTACTCTCTCACCAGCACTTTTACTTCTACAAATATCTCCTAAGGAAGTAATTTGGAAAGTGAACAAAAATTTATGTAATCCCAGCACTCTGGGAGGCCGAGACGGGCGGATTGCTCGAGGTCAGGAGTTCGAAACCAGCCTGAGCAAGAGCGAGACCCCATCTCTACTAAAAATAGAAAGAAATTAATTGGCCAACTAATATATATAGAAAAAATTAGCCGGGCATGGTGGTGCATGCCTGTAATCCCAGCTACTCGGGAGGCTGAGGCAGCAGGATTGCTTGAGCCCAGGAGTTTGAGATTGCTGTGAGCTAGGCTGACGCCATGGCACTCACTCTAGCCTGGGCAACAAAGTGAGACTCTGTCTCAAAACAAACAAACAAAAAAAAATTTATGTAAAGAAATGTTAGGCCGGGCGCGGTGGCTCACGCCTGTAATCCTAGCTCTCTGGGAGGCCGAGGTGGGTGGATCGTTTGAGCTCAGGAGTTCGAGACCAGCCTGAGCAAAAGCTAGACCCCATCTCTACTATAAATAGAAAGAAATTAATTGGCCAACTAATATATATAGAAAAAATTAGCCGGGCATGGTGGCGCATGCCTGTAGTCCCAGCTACTCGGAAGGCTGAGGCAGGAGGATCACTTGAGCCCAGGAGTTTGAGGTTGCTGTGAGCTAGGCTGACGCCATGGTACTCACTCTAGCCTGGGCAATAAGTGAGACTCTGTCTCAAAAAAAAAAAAAAAAAAAAAAAAAGAAATGTTAATTGCAGTTTAATTTATAATGATTAAGAATAGAAAAACAACTTAAAATTAAAAACAACTTTTGTTCTAAAGAAAGTGACAACATTAAAGAATTGATCATGTGGCACATCCATAGGATAAAATATAATGTAGTCAACTGAAATGATGTTTATGAACAGTTTTTAAAATCTCGGTATTTTTGCAGTACTTTTTGATTATTTAAGTACAGTTATACATTGCTTAATGACACGGATATATTCTGAGAAATGTATTGTTAGGTAATTTCATAGTTCATAGTTGTAGGAACATAATAAGAGTGTACTTACGTAAACTTAGTATAGCCTATTACACACATGGGCTATGTGGTATAACCTATTGCTCATAGGCTACAAACCTGTGCAGCATATTACTGTACTGAATACTGTAGGTGAATGCAACACAATGGTAAGTATTTGTGTATCTAAACATATCTAAACATAGAAAAGATATTGTAAAAATATGGTACAAAAGATAAAACATGGTATACTTGTAAAGGGTACTTAGCATGGATGGAGCTTGCAGGACTGAAAATTGCTCTGGGTGAGTCAATGATGGAGTGGTAAGTGAATGTGAAGGCCTAGGATACTACTGTACATTATTGTAGACTTTATAAATATGGACTTAGGCTACACTAAATTTATTAAAAAATATTTTTCCTTGATAATAAATTAACCTGAGCTTATTGTAATTGTTTTACTTTTCAAACTTCTAATATTTTTGGGCTCTTTTATAATAACACTTAGCTTAAAATACAAATACATTGTATATCTGTACAAATTTTTTTTCCCCAGCTAAAAATTCTTTTCTTAGGAAAGGGGAAGAAGAAGAAAGGTATTAGGTGATAACCAGCAATCTCTCCCACCACCAACTCTTTAGTTTTCAAACAGAAGCAGTCCCATCTGGCAAAAGTACCAATCCTTGAATTTCGAGACAAAATTCATAATAGGCTTCTCTAACTTTATCAGACATTCTACATCCATATGTAGAAGTAGCTGTAGACTGTAACAAATCAGCACCAGAAGGAGGAAGATCCAAACTTGATGACATGTGTTAGAATGTCTACCTAAACAAATTCCTGAATTTTCACTCTAGTGAGGTGTTGGAAAAGTAGATTACTCTATTGGTCAAAGGCAGGCAGCAATATCAAAACTCCATGTACATGCTCCAGTTGACTGAATACAATGACACAATCTTAGCACAATACAGAGAAACTTCAAAGATGGCCTGAAACCATCTTACTAAACTACTTGTTGAGACTCCTTAGTCTAGATTTGTTTGGTATTGCCTTTGCATTCAACTCTTGTTTTCCAGAAGAAGTACAGGCACAATCCAATTGTAATTTCATCATCATGCATCTTGGGTGCTGTAGTTAGCATCATATTAAATAGACTTTAGCCAAAAACTCTGGCCTCCTGCCTTCTCCTTTATCTATGGGCATTGATGACCCGGCTGCAGCTGCCCACTGACATCTCAGCTTCCACTGACGTGAGCCTTGGCTTCTGCTTCCCTCAAATATTTTCTTTATATCCTACTCTATAAGCTTTGTCCTATTTTTAAAATTATTTATTGTTTTACTCTCTAAACATTTTTGTTAAAACAAAAACACAAACACACATGTTAGGCTAGGTCTACAGGTCAGGAACATCAATATCACTGTCTTCCACCTGCACACCTTGTCCCACCGGAAGGTCTTCAGAGACAATAACATACATGGAGCTGTCATCTCCTAGGATAACAATGCCTTCCTCTGGTATACCTCCTGAAGAACCTGCCTGAGTCCATTTTACAGTTAACTTTTTTTCTATATAAGTAGAAGGAGTATACTCTAAAATAACAGTAAAAGGTATAGTAAATACATAAACCAGTAACATAGTCATTTATTATCAAATATTATATACTGTACATAATTGTATGTGCTATACTTTTATAAGACTGGCAGTGCATTAGATTTTTGACAGCAGCATCACATCAAATATAAGTAATGCATTGTGCTATGACATTACTATGGCTATGATATCACTAGACAATAGGAATTTTTCAATTCCATTGTAATCTTATGGGACCACTGTTGTATATGCAGTCCATCATTGACTGAAATTTTGCTATGCAGTGCATGACTGTACTTTTAAATTTAAGTACTTTTGCCAAATGATAACATACCATGTATTCTAGTCTATACCTTCTGTGTATGTGATCTCTGCTATTAAAATATGCATAGAAGGTATAGACTAGAATACATGATATACTATCATTTATATATAAGTAAAAAGTATAAATAGACCTCTATGCTTATATATGCAAAGACTATCTCTAAAGGATACATAAATTGGTAACACGTTTGCCTCTGGGAAAAAGATCTGGAGGTTGGGAATCTGGGATGGAGGCAAGACTTATTTTTCAGTGTAAACCTGATAATATTCAGTAATATTTGCAAATAGTATAGAGTTGTTTGAATTATTTTCAATGAATGTGTATTACCTTTTAAATTAATAAATAAGATGCTATTTAATGATTGTTTCAAAAAATTAAGAAATATTTACAAATAAGATATAATTTTAAAATAGATGGCATTCTTTTGCATGAAAAAATATTTGAGGAAATACACTAAAATGTTAATAGTAACAATGGTTTCTGAGTGGGTGGGATGTCAGGTAATTTTAAATTTTTTTTACATTTTTGTATAATTTTCAAATTTTTAATAATGAGTATATACTTTCATATTAGAAGTTTTCTCTTGTAAACAAAGAAAGATCATGGGCAACAGAGTGGAGAATGGTGTAAGGTCGTTGTGGTTGCTTCCCTTGTTTTAGGTAGGAAAAGCACAATTCCTTAGAATCAGCAGTTCTTACAACAGGCTTTGCATCTTGTACCATGAAAAACTGAAAAGTTAAGGCTATGAGACAGTTTAAACAGGCAGTGGAGATCTCCCCTCCAACCTTACTTTCTTCCTCCATGTAAATGCCATGCCTTAGTCTCTAAGTGTCCCGGGCATGTTCGACACTGGCCTAGTGAGCCTTGTCATGAAGCAGATTGATACAGAGATGGAGCTGAGGGTTTCAGATAAAAGCTTGAGAGTTGGGAGCAAAGAGAGAAGGAACAGAGACCACAGGAGGCTAGTGGTGACACATTCAAGGAAGTTTTATTAAATGGCTGGGCCCAGTGGCTCATGCTTGTAGTCCCTGCTATTTGGGAGGCTGAGGTGGGAGGATCACTTGAGCCCAGGAGTGCAAGGTCGCAGTGAGCTATGATCACACCACTGCGCTCGAGCATGGGAAACAGAGCGAGACCCTGACTCTGGGGGAGGGGGGAAGCTGATAATGGGAATAATCCTACAAATCTGACTTTTCTTTAAGAGAGCTTTAAACCTTCTACATTCGTCAGTTCCTTATCTTCATAGCTCACCTTAGAGGCCCAAAGAGCTATATCCACCAGTCTCACCCTTTTCCTCTGGGGGGAAAAAAGCAAGAGTTTCCAAAGACAATGAAAACCCAGACATTCTGTCATGTTAGGGCTGTTCTCCCGCCCTCCTCCAACCACTCACTCAGCCAACTGAGTGCCCAGTACTGAGCAGAAAGAGAGATTTCAGCTGCAGAAGCAGGATACCTGAGGTTTCCAACACATAGGAGGAGCAATGGAAGACTGAAATAAGACTGTGTGGCCTGGTGCTAGATTATGAGGTTCATAACTCTCCTTGACCACCATGCCTCCAGGTTGGGTCAGATGCTTCCTGTGGAAGTCCTTAGCCAGGACTTCCCTCTGTCTTATCCCTATCTACTGCTCTGTTACTGTGTTTACCTGCTCTTTTATTCTAGCCTGTGGCCACCCAGAGGTCAGATACCATTTCTGATTCATGTTTGTATTCCCCATGCCCAGCACAGGGCTTGCCCTAGAGTAACGTGCTCAGTAAATATTTGCTGAGGGGATGAATGGAAGGATCTGGGTTCCACCCTGATGCTGAGACAACATTTGGAGCAGATGTAGGTATGGGGTCATTCTGAGTAGTGTGCACTTCCTCAATGATGCTGGAGTATGAGAATGGTGGGGTGATCATTAGGAGGTTGGTGACTCAAGGTGACACTGGAGGTGTGTTCTCAAGTGACCATCACCCTCTCTTGTAGATGGCTTCCGTGACTGATGGTAAAACTGGAGTCAAAGATGCCTCTGACCAGAATTTTGACTACATGTTCAAACTGCTTATCATCGGCAACAGCAGTGTTGGCAAGACTTCCTTCCTCTTCCGCTATGCCGACGACACCTTCACCCCAGCCTTTGTCAGCACTGTGGGCATTGACTTCAAGGTGAAGACAGTCTACCGTCATGAGAAGCGAGTGAAGCTACAGATCTGGGTGAGTCCTGGGCATCTTGGGCAGGATTGTCTTGAGAAGTGACAAGTTTGCCAGTACAAGGGCTGGGAGATGGGGCCAGCTTGGAACTTCTGGGCCTTCCAGCACTAGGCATTACTGCTATTACAGGTCTGCCCCCTGGGCTGCTCCATGCTAGCTTTATACAAGTTTGCTTTCCTCTAGGGGTTCAATTGCTTCTGCTGTTTAGCTGTACAGAAGCTTTATCCTTGCTTGAATAAATGAGTGATCAAGAAACTGGGCTTTGGAGTTAGAGACCTGGGTTCAAATTCTACTTCTGCCTACTAGCCATGGAATGTAACTAAATTACTAAACCTCTCTGGGTCACCCTTTCTTCTTTAGGGATTATAATAACATCTACATCTTAGGGCTGTTGGATACTTGGCTAGTTCCTGGAACATAGTAAATGCATGAGAAATGTTCACTACTGTATTAGTTATCTATTGTTACATAACAGATCACTTCAAAACTTGGTGGTATAAAACAACAATAATAATTCATTATATCACAGTTTCTGTGGGTCAAAGATTTAGGAGTGGCTTGAGGCCTTTCATGAGGTGTAACTAGATGTTGGCTTGGGTTACTGTCATCTGAAGGATTGACTGGGGCTGGAGGATCCAATTCTAAAGTGGCTTATCTACATGTCTGATGCTGGCTGTTGGTAGCAGGCCTTACCTTCTTCCCATTTGTCCTCTTACAGTGTCTTCACAGGACTGCATAAGTGTCTTTTTTGCATGGCAGCTGGCTTTTTCCAGAGTGAAATATCTAAAAAGCCAAAGTGCAAATGGCAATGTCTCTTATGACTTAGCCTTAGAGTATTCTGTTGGTCACTGATTCATTGTGGGAGGAAACTACACAAAAGTGTGAATACTGGGAGGAAAGGGTCATTGGAACCATCCTAGAAGCTGGCCATCACACCTACTATTATTGGTATTACCCAATGGCACTAATAAAATATGGACATGTTTTAGGTGATATCACAACATATAGAAGAGCTTATGATTATGCTTTTCAATAATTAATTAGTATCAGAATTGGAAATTTGTGATTTAAAGTATTCAAAACATGTGAATGTACATTAATATATTATATATATATCTTATTGGGACAGTATAAATACAGTACTTTTCTTTTTATAAATTATTTCCTATATGGTAATATTATCTCACACTTAACACTATGAGGTAGTTACTATTTTAATACACCCCTGTTTTACAGAAGAAAAAACTCAGACTCAGAAATTAATTAATTTGCCTTAGGTCAACCTAACTGCTATAGAGTGGGGTTTGAACTCACATCTTCTGATTCTAAATTAATGTGTTGTTTTCACTGTGCATCTGAGGTCTTACTGAGTCCGTATTTCCATTTATGATAATGTTAAATATTAATTTATATAGAGATAAAAGTTCCTTGTGTGCATTTACTCTCCATTAAAGGCATGAGGAATCGAAATCATCAGAAATGGGAGAAACTATACAAGTCATCTAGTTCATTGACTCTCAAAATGTGGTCTCCAGACTGATAGCCTAAGTATCGCCTCTGAATTTGTTAGAGATGCAAGTTCTCAGGCCCATCTCAGACCTGCTGAGTCAGATACTCTGGGGATGGGGCCAAGAATCTGTGCTATAGAGAACTTTCCAGGTGGTTTTGAGGCAGGCTTAAATTGTGGAGCCACTGATTTATTACAGTTAACTACCTTGTGATGGGAGAACAAGCATTTATTAAAAGCACCTATTCTGTACCAGGTGCTTTCACTTGTGTCATCTGACATCATCCTTGCAGTCAATGCACAGTAGGGTGTGAGGGAACAGGATATTTGGGGCATGGTGAGCAATACAGTGAAACTGGATCAAGGCTGTGAAAGAGCAGGGAGCAGGTCCTGAGGGAGAAACTTGCTGGAGAGGCTGTAGGGAAAGACTGGGGTCAGGGAGACCTTATATAGCAAACAGATGGTTCTTGCCATTGGCCAGCAGGTACCCACTTGATGACTCCTTAGAGGGCTGAAGAAATTATTAGGGCTTATTTTTAACCTATGAATATAAAATACATTAATTTTTACTAATATTTACCATGTGGATTGACACATAGTCATTTGATCCCCATATCAGATTGTCACATATCCTATACTCCAAAACTCTTGTGGTAGGAGGAGGCATTCCGCCTTTCCAAGAGGTTGGCAGTAGTGACTCTCTCACTCTTTTGTTCATTTTCAGCCTATTTTGAGCTTTTGTGGTTTTCCTGTGCCTGATTAAGTGGATTTGTTGATTACACTATATAGTTTTAACTAAATGAAACCTCACAATGGATATGTGGTTTTTAAATAGTCCTGTAAAGAAACATCTGATTGAAGACTACACTAATTATAGGGAACCCAAATGATCATAAGAAAGTGGCTGAACTGATGTTTCTCCGACTCCCAGCACAAGTTCATTGTCAGCCACATTTTGAGGTAAGATCAAAGACGACTTAATTAGATCTGACATAGTCAATCACATTGTTTTTACTGGGAAAAAAATTAGCGAAGAGTTTTTATATGTATTTGTGCTTTTATGTAGCAAAAATAAAGTTTTCTGTACTGTTCATAAATACATTAAAATTTAAACATTTAAATATTGTTTATTTCATTTTTATATATTTTAACATCTTTTGTGTGTAGAAGTAGATATATGTGTATATATATTCTAAGTAAATATACATATTTTGTGCATGCTGTACCTAAATTTTTCTTATTTAAAGAGATAAAGAGATACAAGTTTGGAGACCACCACCATAGGCATTGTGGAACCATAAAATGGTTTTAACAAGTCAGACTTGCATTTTAGAAAAATCTCTGGCTTCAGTTTGAAGGTTAGATGAAAATTTGGCAAATAAACCAGTGGTTTGGATCCAAACTTATCAAACTGTATACATTAAATGTGTGCATTTTTTGTATCTCAATTATACCTCATAAAGGTGTTTAAAAATAACCAAAATAAAGTATTGACAAACTATAAGGAAAGAAAAGAGAGAGCAATGAAAAGAAAAAAAGGGGTCTGGGTAAGTTATATAGGCCTGAACTAAGTGTATTAGCCTGCTTGGGCTGCCATAACAAATACCACAAACTGGGTGGCTTAAACAACAAATTTATTTCCTCACAGTGCTGGAGACTGGAATGCCAAGATCAAGGTGCGAGCAGGTTGATGTCTGGTGAGGGCTTTCACCTTGGGTTGCCTTTTCACTTAGTGCACACATGGCCTTTCCTTGGTGCATAGGCATGGTGGGAGAGAGAGGAGGGAGATGGACTCTTTGGTGTCTCTTCTTATAATAACACTAATTCTATTGGTTCTGGGACTCACTCTCATTTAACCTTAATTACTTCCTTAGAGGCCTTATCTCCAAATACAGTCAAACTGGAGGTTAGAGCTTCAACATATGAATTTTGAGGGGAAATAAACATTTCAATTCATAATGCTAAAAGCATGACAAAATGATAGAAGGGATGAAAATAAGGAAAGAGATTTGACAGAGATTTAGGACTAGAATTTATAGATTTGATGATCAATTACAGTCCCCCTTTATCTGTGATTTCATCTTCTAAGGTTTCGGTTATTTATGGTCAATTGAAGTCCAAAAATATTAAAAGGAAAATTCCAGAGATAAACAATTCATAAGTTTTAAATTGCAGACTGGAATAGCGTGATGAAATCTTGTGCCATCTTGCTCCTTCCTGCCAGGTTGTGAATCATCCCTTTGTCCAGCATATCCATGCTGTATATGCTAACTGCCTATTAGTCACTTAGCTGTCTTGGTTATCAAATTGAAAAAGCATAGTACATACTATACAGGGTTTGGTACTATCTGTGGTTTCAGGCATCTACTGGGAGTCTTGGAACTTACCCCTGAGGATAAGGGGGTGCTTCTGTAATTGTAAAGGTAGAGGGAGGAACTTATGTATCTCCTTCCATACACAAAAGTTCTGTGATTTTTCTTTTTAAGTTGTGTGAATTTTGGAAAAGTCACTTCATTTCTATGAATAGATAATGTCTTCAACTGTAAAAGCCTCACAGGTTTGTTGAGGGGGAGCTAAATGTGATAACATATTATCGTGTCTGGCATGTATTAGGAATGTGGTAAATATTAGTTTCCTTTCTTTCTCTGCCTTCTGGTCCACATGCAAAGAAGATCACTGGGTCTCTTTCTGAGGTTTCCCATCTTGTGGTTTCAGGAGTGTTGGAACAGCACCCAGTGAACTCACTAGCATGGTATGAAGTGTTCAGTTAAATTCCTCCATCCCATTTGATATTTCCTAGGGGATTTCAGAAAGCTGTGGTCAGGGTGGAAGGTAGAGGGGGAAGAGGAGGTTATAAGTGGGACTACCCGCAATAGGAGTTTCTGTCATCTCTGGGGGATGTTGGATGATGAGGGCATTGGGAATGCCTTATTCCCTGGGGTTCCTTGCCACATAGGTCCCTGGGAGCCCCCTCTATTTCCTGAGAGGTTAATTACTGTGGATCAGAGAAGCAAATCTTACTGGGAAGGCGGGGAAAGGGGAGAAGTCTCATTAGTAGGGAGTGAAAGCATGCACAAGTGTGAGGGGGGACTTGGTAACGCCACAGGAACAGACCTGACTAGAGGCCACTTATTGCTGGGTGCTGGTTGCCAAGCAACCCCTGAGACCTGTGGGAAGAGAAGAGCAGGAGAGGGCTGCCACCACCACCACGTGGGGCCCACTGCAGAGGCTGTCAGGTCTGCTGCTGGTCAAGGGAAGAATCCGGGGCTGGTGGGAGGACTGAGCTAACTGAGCACTCTGGAGTCCTAGGTTCTAATGCTGTCTCTGCCCTGTAGTCATTGTGTGATCTGGAGTGGCCCTCCATGGCCCCATGGCCTGTTTCCCCAACTATTAGATGGAAAAATGATCTTTGCTTTCTTTGCCTCATAGGTTGTTGTAAAGATTAAGCGAGGAAATGGAAGGGAAAGCCCATGGAGAACTATGAGACCTTGAGCACAGAAAGACTGTGGATATTGTCAGCCATGCATATTCTTCTTGTATGTGCTTTAAATCATTGTTTGTGTCTTTCATACCCTCCCTCTGACCTAGGGAGGTGATTGTCTCCTTAGAGAATGGATGGTTGAGGCCAGGGATGTCAAGTTACTTGTGCAGAGCCAAATGGTAAACTTTATTATTTTATTCATTCAGTAGACATTTATCTGCTGCTCACTCTGTGCCAGGCATAGTGCTAGAGGTGGGGATATACCCTTCCATGCTCTCTACTGGGGAGATAAACACTAAGTATTGAAGACAAAGGATCTCTTTTCATCTATAGAAAAGGCCCTGAAGGAAAGAATAGACTTGTTTTGTTTTCAGGCACTGGGACTCAGAGCTCAGGAATCCCTGAACTATAACTTAGGTCTCATCCCTGGACTCGTGGCTGGGCTTCAGGCTCACTCCTTCACAGTTTAAAAGCCTAGCTTAGCTGTGACCTTCACCACAACAGCTCACCTCAGACCCGGTCCTTGCCAGGGGATGCAGTGACAGGGACCTCCCTTGTGGAGAGACAGAATTTCCTCTTTCCTACTCCCCTGGTGAGGCTTTTTTTTGGTGACCTGCATGTCAAAAAGACGTTAAAGACAGACGTGTCTCATGTGTCTGGAGTTACTTGTATAAACACCGGATGGACTGGCTGGCTTCTCCACCATTCTTCTATTGGAGATTTAAGAACTCTGTCTTTTATGAAGGACTTATAGACCACTGTCTTTCCTCCTGGGCCTGTCCTGGTATCACTGTTCTTCTTCCTCTTTCTTTCTTTTCAACTCCCTTTTAGAAGCCCTCAATCACCGTGGTGCTTGTATGTACTTTTTTATTGCACTTGTTTTGCTGTGTTGGTGGTGATTTAAAAGAAGGACTATATATAAAGCACCAACATAGTGCCTGGCACCAAGTAAATACTCAACAAATAATAGTTTTTAGTAAGATTCGTAGGAGATAAATAAATGACACTCCTTTTCTTCCCCTCCCAAGTTTATAACCAATTGATAGATAAATTCAGGAGTCAGAGAGATGGGGAGTAATGTGAAAGCATTATTACTCATAAAAGCTAGGGTGAAACACATGGCTTAATTCTTCAGGCAAGTGGAGCTTGTTAATACTTTACTCTGGAGTCAGATAGACATATAAACCCAGTCACATGCCAACATGGGCTACTAGCTACAGTTAGCGCATACAACATACACGCAATGTCAAAGCCCATGTGGGGAAGGGAGGGGAAAGGGCTGGGTGCAGTGGCTCACGCCTGTAATCCCAGCACTTTAGGAGGCTGAGGTGGGAGCATTGCTTGAGCCCAGGAGTTCAAGAAGAGCCTGTAGACTGTCTAGAAAAACAAACAAACAAAAAAGCCAAAGTCCATGTGGCCCAGATTTACTAATATTTAAGGCCTAAAGCATTCTGCTTAGGTCTGTAGTAGGAGCCTCTATCTCCATGGACAGTCTTCTTCATGGAGGGGGAAAGGAGGGTCCCTCCTCCTACAGCTCTTATGATAATTAAAGACATAGATAGAAGTAAGCATTAGCTACAAAGGGGGTGCATAGAATGATGAAAGCTGGGACAAATAGAAGGAGTCTTAAGAGATTTCCTGGGAATCCTGAATTCCACAATGGTGAGAGTAACTCCCTGTGTAATCAGGAGCTGAGGACAAGGCCAGGGTGGGATGAGGGTGTTGGGCAGTTTGCTAGGTTCACTCATTAGCTAATTGTCTTATTCCTGCATAGCAGCCTCAATGAAATTTTAAGTCGCCCCATGGCTTTGGAGTCACTTATAAGTCTAGGACCTATCTCTTAGGACCAGTAACATAAGAGTACAATGAGTCATAAAGGAGCTTAGGAATGTGGGAAAGCTAATCATACCAGAAAGCTAGACTAAGGAGGGCTATGGCTCTTGAGCAGCCATTTAACAAATATTTACTGTGCCAGACATTGGGTATAGTGATATTAATATGAATATGATACATTGTCTGCTCTCTAGGAATTAGTGAGACTGAATTTGCCTCTGAGTTCCAAAAGTGAAATAAAATAAATATCATTGTTTCATTGTTCCAATTAAAAGAAGCAAACAAGGACATCAAGATAGCCTTTTCCCTAGAATTTAAGATATTTAATAATAACAGATTAATATATGAGATTGGGCAGCTGTCTAAGGGATATCTGTATTCGTTTTCTATTGTTGCACAAACAAATTACCACAAACTTAGTAACTTAAAACAATAAAAACCTATTATCTTATAGTTCTAGAGGTTAGAAATCCAAAATGGGTCTCACTAGGCTACAATCAAGATGTTGGCAGGTCTGTTTTCCTTCTGGACGCTCTAGGAAAGAATGCTTAATTTTTCTTTTTCAGCTTCCAGAGGCTGCCTGCATTCCTTTGCTTGAACCCATTCTTTCATCTTCAGAGCCAGTGGTATAACACCTTCTAACCTCTCTCTTTCTCCATCCCTGCTGCCTTTCTCTTAAAAAGACCCCTGTGATTATAATGAACCTATCTGGATATTCCAGGTTAATCTTCCCTTTCAAGATCCTTAATTTAATCACATTTGCACAGTCCTTTTTGCCACATAAGGTAACATATTGATAGGTCCTGGGGATTATATATTTGGGAGGCTATTATTCTGACTATCACAGCACCTATTAATAATATGGAAAAGACATAATAGAAATTCTCCCTGTCCTTCAAGGCTCCAACTCATCCCTCTCCTTTGGTGATACTAACTGCCCGAAAAAGGTAACATCTGTGTCTTAGGCTCACACTGCCTGTTTAGATTGCCCATCACCTTGTTAGGTGCCAACAAGCCTGTGAATTTAAAGCTCATCACATCTCAGTCTCTCATTTTAGACACGAGGAGGCTGAGGCTCAGTGTGAGATAGGGACTTTACTGAGGACCCATGGTGAGATCTCCTAACATGTTCCAGTGCTCCTACTGCCACCTTTAGGAAGGTGCAATCTAGTCACTTATAAGCTGGAGACCTATAGAGAGATTGATGGGCAGCACAGAGGAGTCTGAAAGCTGAACAGGGAGAATGGGGCTCTGACAAGTCCCTGTGGTTCCAGGAATGTGGAGACAGTTCCTGAGTACACCATCCTCTGCTCAGCTCTTATGAGAATCAGAATTGATTTTCCTGGGCAGCAAGTTTCCTGGTGTGGCTGCAAAGACATGCTGACACTTTTATCTCCCCAAAGCCTGAAGATGCCAGCTGCTAGAAGAGATTTAATCTGATTTTTAAAACCACAACAAAGACTACAGGAAGTCAATTCTTATAGAAATGCAGGCATAGTCTGCCTTTGTAATTTGCAAATGAATTAACCAGCGATCCCCGGTTGACTATTCTGGGGGTCCCCAAGACACATTATTTGGGGCCACAACCCCCTTCCCTCTATCCAAATGGGTGTGGAAGAAAAAGAACTAATTTACAAGCTATTTGCAAATTCATTCAATAAACATGTGTCATGTACCCACTGTCATAAGAGGGTGAATAAACAGCTATAATACAATATAAATGATGTAATAAAGGGATGAAGAAACATTGTAGGAATATAGAAGGGAGCAGCTACCTTTGTCTGGGAAAGTCTTTGAAGGCCTCAGAGAGGAGGGGACATTTGCACTAGATCTTGACAAATGAGTATGAGTTTTTCAAATTAATGTAGGGGAAGGATTTTATAGGCAGAAGAAAAGCAAAAGCATGATTGCTTTTGAAGACCCTTTATATGCCTGGTTGTGCTAGGCTCTGCAGGGTTTGGTGAGACGAAATCCCTACCTCTAAGGGACACTCAGTGAAGTGGAGGAAAAGGGGGATATACCACATGTATATAAATATTGATGATGACATTGAGACATTGAGCGGTGGAGTGACATTCCCTAAGGTTAAGATATTACATAACCATGGTAAATTTGTCAAAACTAAGAAATTAACATTGGTACAATATGATTAACTAAGCTATAGATTTTTACTAGTTTTCACTCATTTTTTTTTCACTAATGTCCTTTTACAGTTCCAGGATCCAATCCAAGATACTATGTTGCATTTAATAGCATTTTTTAATTGACATATTCATATACCATAAAACTCACACTTTTAAAGTGATTTCAGTGATTGTACAACCATTATCACTATCTAATTCTAGAACGTTTTAGTGATTTACATCTTAATGCTTAATAGGATTTCTCTGAGGCAGGGTTATGCCTGTTTCAAGAATAAATTATGAAGAGCAAAGGGCAAAAGCAAGGAGAACCAGTATTTATAACGACTGAGGCCAGGAATGATGGTGGCTTAAACTAGGGTGGTAGTAGCATGATAGTGAAAGTAGTCAGATTCTGTGTGTATGTTGAAAATGTGGCATATTGAATAGGATATGGAGGGAGAATGAAGGGGAGGAGTCAAGGATGATGCTGAGGGTTTTGTCTGAGTGACTGGAAAGTTGGAGATTCTTTTGACTGAGATGGGGAAGATGGCAGGAAGAACAGGGTTTGGGGAGACAGTTGGGGACTCCGTTTGGTTATGCTCAATTGGAGACGCCTGTTAGATAACCAAGTAGAGACATAGAATAAGCAGTTGGGTAAATGAGTCTGCAGTTCAGGGTAGAGCCCTGGCTGCAGATATAAATTAGTAATCATCAGCATATAGATTGTATTTAAAATGATGAGACCAAATAAGATCAACAAGGGAGAGAGTGAAGACAGGAAAAAGAAACGTGGAGCGTCTGAACCCAGAGACATTCCAACACTAAGATGTTGGGAAGATGAGGAAGAAATAGCAAGGAGACTGAAAAAGAGCAGTTGAAATGGGAAAGTGTTGTCCTGACAGCCACATGAAGATAGTTTTACAGAGGAAGGAGAGATCAGCTGTGTCAAATATGGCTGCTAGTTTACAAATATGAGGACTGAGAATTGACGACTGTATTTAGCAACATGATGCACATTGATAACCTTGATACAAATTGTTTTGGTGTAGTGTTGGGGGTGAAATCCTGGAAAGAGTGGGAGAAGAGAAATTGGAGACACTAAGTATTACATAACACTTTCAAGGATTTTTGCTCTAAAGAAATAGAGACAATGGGGTGGCAGGTGAAGGTGAAGGGGGAAGTGAATCAGAAGAGGCTTTTGTTTTTTTAAGATGGGAGAAGTAACAGGATATTTGTGGCTGGTGGAACAATCGAGAAATCAACAAGCCAAGTAATCAACAAAGAACCAAAAATACAAAACTGGTGATATAGGAAAGAGAGGAGAATTGCTAGGACAATATCCTTGAATTGGAGAGAGGGAATAGGATCACGTGCAGCGGGGTAAGTCCTTGCTAGGAGCACATACTGTGTATCCACATCAACAGGGGAGAAAGCAGAGGGTTTGGGCACAGGTGCAGCTTGGGGTTATATGTGCTGGTGGGAGTTCTCTTAGATACAATTTTCTGATGAAGCAAGGTCAGCAGCTGCAAGTAAGGATGGGGTCTTAGATACAATTTTCTGATGAAGCAAGGTCAGCAGCTGCAAGTAAGGATGGGGGAGTAAGTTTAGAGATTTAAGGAGAGAGGAGAATGTCATCTAGGAAGGTGGGAGAGTGAATAGACTAGGGAAATGTAATTTGATTGCTGATTAGCATTAAGGCTTCACTTGAAATTAGTGATCATAAATTTAAATTCATGAACTCATGAATTTGGAGCACAGTTGTGTGTTTTTCTCGAGCTCTGTTTTGCTCTGTGAATATAGGCATAGAATAGGGCAGAGTTGGCTTTCATGAAAGTGTGGCTTTGCTGAATGAGTATGATAAAGCAATAGAGGTCCTGGGAAGTCAGGGGTGTATGCAGGGAAGCTGTCATCACAATTGACCATGGAATTCAAGCTGGGCAGAGAGGGAGGTAAGGACACAAGGCAGGAAGGACAGTGAAAAGATGGTCAGGCTGAAGGCTGTTGAAGTGGGGACTCTAGGAGTGAGCTGGAAAGAGCATAGTGCTGGAATGTGGGGGCCTGAAATTATTGGTAATGATAAGATCCAGGGCGCAACTGTGAGACTGAGTGGCTGAGGTAGGTTAGAGATCAACATCATTAGAGGAGAGGAGTTCAAGAAAATGACAGTCCAAGATGTTGGAAGGCTTGTCTATGTGGATATTGAAATCTCCAAGAATTATGAAGAAAATAAAAGTGAACCAGGAGCTGATCACTGGTCAGTAGAGGGATAAGTGCGTGGTATAATCTCATAACATGAGATTCAAAGCTAGGGGTGTTTTGTTTTATTGAAGGAGGGAAAGAGAGTGATATGGAAGCAGGGGTGAGAAGCAACACTATCTATCCCACCTCCTGGCCCAGTGACTCAAGGGCGATGAGAGAGGAAGCAACCAATAATGTAGAGGCTTTAGGGGAAGTCGTGTCCTCAGGGAGAGCTGGGTTTCAATTATAGCACGGAGGTGAAGGAAACAGATGAGAGGCAGAGCAAAAAGAGATTTTTCTGATGACTGACTTTGAGTTTCAGAGGGCCCAGGGAAAGGGTTCAGTGTGGAGGGGAGGAGATAGTGTTAGAAAAGACCATGTACCACTGAGCTGTGTGGGAATCAGAGTGTATGATCAAGGATGACGTGGGTTTCCTGTCATGACTGGCATGAACAGAAGGATGAAAGGTGTAACAAAACAAATTGTAATGCAGTAAGGTGACTTCCGGACAGACAGTGCGTTGCATGGTGGGTGTGGGAGGATCCCTGCTTCCTCTTAATCCCTGCTTTAGCTGCCCAGAGTCTGGCAAAGGTGCCATTCTTACTCTGAGTGCCAGGCATCCCCTTTGACTTCACACATCAATAATTGTTGTGCCAATAAACAGAAGCTTCCATTTATGTAAAAAACCCTCACCTGTAAATGGGGCTAGTAATGCTTACAGGGCTGATGTGAGCTGACAGTGGCACTAGCTGTATGCCCACACTGTGCTTGGTGCTTTCATCAACTCATTTCATCCTCACAATAACCCTGGGAGCTGGGTACTATTATTATCCGTTTTACAGATAAGTAAACTGAGGTCCAGCAGAGTTAGATTGCTTACTCAAGTTCACGCAAATAGTAAGTGATAGACTCCAGATTTGAATCATGGTCTGACTTCGAAACCCACGTATGCCGCATGCCCTGTCCCCCTCCTCTCCTTGTTATATCTTCACATAGGTAAAGACTTTGGTAAAGTACTCAATAAATTATGAAAATGTTAAGAATTATAACTTATTGCATAGCAACTATATATTTTGCAGGTGTTTTACCTGCATTTAAAAAAATAATTATCACAATGCTGGTGCACAGAACAGATGAGGAAACTGAGACTCAGAGAAGTTAAGGGACTTGACCAAATCTTACCAAGACTAGTATATGGCACAGCTGGGATTCAAAATTAGGGCTGTCTGCCACCAGCACCTGTGTTCTTTTCACACCCAACAGCCTTCCCCCACTCTTTCCCCTGCTCTGTGATACCTCAGGGACCTCACACATGGTTGAGAGTCAATGTTACAGCTAAAATTTGTAAATTCCCAGCAAACACTCTCAGAAAGAGATGGGTTATCTGTTGCAAACTATAACCTATTACCTGTCTAACTTCTCTCTCTTTCTGCACCCCCTACAACTTCACAGGTGAGTCTAATGGGTATCCAAGGCTGAGCAATACTGGTGTATAGCTATGTGATTAAGTGACATGGCACATAATGTAGTGGTCTCTAAGGAGCCACTGCATATTCTGGCACAGGGTGGGAGGAGGGATTGGGGGTTTGGTTAATTCAGCTGTAGTATAAGTAGAATGAACACATGGCACCAGCAGTGTGATAAGTAACAATGTCTCTGAAGCTTAGTTTCACCAGCTGTAAAATAGAATATTAATGCCTACTTCTTAGTATTGCAGTAAAGATTGAATTAGACAATATATACAAAGCAGCTAGCATCGTGCCTGTAACATATTGGGTCCTCAATAAACTTACCCAAAGCCACACAGTGAGGGAGAGAGCCAGTTCATGAGTGTTCCATTGAGGCTCCATTATACCTTTAAAGGCTGCATATTCTCCCAGCTTGCTTGGATCCTGCCTGCTGAGTTGCTAAGGCAGGGGTGGCAGTAGGGGAGGCCATTCAACTGAGGATTTATAATTGCTTCCTTGTGCAGACTCCTCTTTCCCCCACACCATTGCCCAACACTGTTGCCCCACACCTTGGGTTGCTGGGTGACAGCTGGAAACTCTTACCCTTTCTGTACTCCTGTGCTTCTCACCTTCCTCTGTGAAGTCTGTCAGCTCTGTGCTAATGACGCAGAGGCTCTGAGCTCAGGCCCAGGGGGCTGGAGGTCAGGTCCACTGGGGTGTCTATGCATATCCCATCTGATACATGTCTGAGTGCCCTCACCACTGCCCCAGCTCAAAAATTGAGGGTCAGCATTCCAGGTGGAAGCCAGAGGGGCCCCAACAGCTGCCACCCAGGGCTGAGGCCCCCTTGCTTGACTGTGACTTGTGCTGGTCTTGTCCCCTGTGGGCAGGGGGCCAGGTGGCCTGTCTGGGAGTGCCTTCCTGCTTGGCTAAGAGCAATAAATGCAGCAGTGTTTCTGTAAAAAAAAAAAATTGAGGGTCACCCTTTATTCCTTTCTGTTCTTGTCCTGCTCTTCTACTTAGGAGATTTGGGAAATTTGAGAGCTGGAACTACCAATTCCATCTCCCAGATTTCTCTCAAATACATATAGTCCATGCCCCACCCACCTGTACTCCAAACCTCAGCCCAGACTAAGGATGCACATACAAAAAACAATTTTATTTTTTAGAACAGTTTTAGATTTATAGAAAAATTATAAAGATAATACAGAGTGTTCTCATCTCACACCCAGTTTCCGCTATTATTACCATCTTACTTTAGTATAGTACCTTTGTTATAATTAACTAATATCAATACATTATTATTAACTAAAGTCTATAGTTTATTCTGTTTTTCTTACATTTAATTGTCATGTCTCCTTAGGCTCTTCTTGGCTGTGACAGTCAGGATGCACTTTTTTGCTCCTTGCTCTGCCCAGGTTAGTCCCTCCTCTCCAGAGATTGCCCCTCCTCCCCATTTTCTATCGGCAAACTCTCATTTGAGTTTATTTTTTAATTTTTTTGAAACTTCAGGCCCAGGCTGGAGTGTAGTGGCCTGATCATAGCTCACTGCAACCTCTAATTTCTGGGCTTAAGTGATCTCCTGCCTTAGCCTACCCAGTAGAGCTCTAGGTGCACCACCACGTCCAGCTAATTTTTTTTTTTTTTTTTGTGGAGACCAGGTCTCACTGTGTTGCCCAGGCTAGTCTCAAATGCCTGGCCTCAAGAGGTTTTCCTACCTCAGCCTCCCAAAGTCCTAGGATTACAGGTGTGAGCCACCACAGCTGGCTTTAAAGACTCAGTTCTGGACCCTGTGCGGTGGCTCATGCCTGTAATCCTAGCACTCTGGGAGGCCGAGGCGGGCAGATCGCTCAAGCTCAGGAGTTCGAAACCAGCCTGAGCAAGAGTGAGACCCCATCTCTACTAAAAATAGAAAGAAATTAATTGGCCAACTAAAAATATATAGAAAAAATTATCTAGGCATGGTGGCGCATGCCTGTAGTCCCAGCTACTCAGGAGCCTGAGGCAGGAGGATTGCCTCAACCCAGGAGTTAGAGGTTGCTGTGAGCTAGACTGATGCCACAGCACTTTAGCTCGGGCAGCAGAGTGAGACTCTGTCTCAAAAAAAAAAAAAAAAAAAAAAAAGACTCA
>VSMD01061882.1:0-17338 GCA_008750895.1 Mirza zaza | reverse complement strand
CCCCCCCCCCCCCCCCCCCCCCCCCCCCCGCCCCACCAACCATGGTTAAGGGCCCCTCCTGAACTTTTTCATGCTTATCAGCTCTATTGCAAGTGTCTGGAATTTACCTGTCTTCCTCCCAGACTGCAAGCTCTCTGAGGGCAGAGGCCAGATCTGACTCATGTCTGCAACTCTGGCACAAGGCACAGAGCCTTTCAAATAGTAAAGGGTCAATAAAGGCTGACACAATGAAAATGAGTGTTCAGGCTATGGCTTCATACCTCTCAAGGTCAAGGCCAGCTCTTCTCCCTGCAACTGCAATGTCTGACCCTTCTTTTGGCTCTAGACCAAGTTTTTTATCCCTGTTTCCACCCTCCATTGGTTCTTCCCCTCAGGTGCTGGGAGGTCTGAGACTTCTCTTGGGTTAGCCTCTCTGTAGAATGGGCATGCTGCTTTCTTTCCTGCATTCCTCTAAGAGCTAATGTGGACACCAGTTCAGTCAGATCATCTGATATATCCATGATCTCATTTGATCACAAAAGGAGGTCTTGTTATCCTCATTATACACATGAGGAAACTGAGACCCAGAGAGGTAAAGTATACTTTACTGGAGGTCACACAGCAGGCTTTTATAACTCACTCCCACGCCTCAGCTCTTCCCACTGGAGTACATTGTTTCTGCACGTAAAAAGTGAGACCTAACGGCAATCAACAGTTAAGTGCTATGCTAGAGCCATCCCAGTACATCCCAGCCTTCTCTGCCAGGAAGATTTTAAATAGGGTTCCAGGCTGAACCCTTCAGTTTCTCAGCTAGAATTTGGAGAGGAAGAAATAAGGAAGAGAGAAGAGAAAGAGTAAATTGAGAAAATCAGAGGTGATTCTGAGCTTGAACATTGTGTTCAGGCGGCCACGAGGTGCCATTTTGTAAGGAGAGAAAATGTCCTTTAAGGATACTGTCCTCCCCCACTGGTGTGTTGCTGTGTCAACTGATTGGGCCCAAAGGCTGGCCTGGAAATTTACCACCAGCAGAGGCATAATTAGCCCTATAATTTCCTTCCAGCGGAAGTTTGCTTAGGCAGTTATCAGCTGTGCTTTCTTGGGCTCCTCCCTCCTCCCACTTTCCTACACCTCTAGCTCTCTGGGAATCTGAGGCCTGTGCTGGTTGTGACACCAGGGGAAAGAACGGCACATTATTGAGGGCAAGCTATAAATGGAATGATTTATACATGGAATAATGTTTATACAGATCTTTACAGTTACCAAGGCACTGTCACAATACTTATCTCATTTTATCCTCCCAACAATACCCAGAAAATGATATTAATATCAACTCCATTTTGAAGCTAACAAACCTACAGCTCAGGAAGTCAAATGTAGTAACTGGCTCAAGATTACATGCCAGGAAGTGGAAGAACTGGAGTTTGAATTCAGAGATGTTAGATCTCAAAATCCATACTCTTCTGCTGCTCCTCAGTACCTGATCATTAAGTACTTATGGTGTTTAATTAAATGACACATAAGTGCTGAAGGGACACGAAAATTAAGGGGAGGCTGGGAATGAGAGTAATTTTAAGAGGCTTCTTGGAGGAGGTGATCCCATTCCTGAGTGGGTGCCAAGGTACAGAGAATTTTTTTAAAAAATATTTTTGTCTTGTTCTCAAAGGGATTTAAAGTGACAGGAAGAGATCAGACAGAGTGAGAGACTGTACCTCTTTCTTTTCTTGTGGTTTGGTCCTGACTCGAGGCCAATGTTTCCCACAGGTATGCTGCTGCAAATTACTCCCCAGCAGTTCATTCAATCATCCAAAAACAAACAAACAAAACCACTAAAAGAGTTTGCATTGAATTTACATACAAACCACTGGCAGAGTTTATAGTCTGGTGGAGACAAGCACCTTGACAATTCATGAAGTGTTTCCTTAGAGAGAAGGTATTATAAGAACAGATATTTGAAAGCCTGCAAGGTCCCACTGTCTGGTTCATATCTTTACCAGCTGTATGACCTTGGTCAAGGTATTTAACCTCTGAATCTCAGTTACTTCATCTGTAAAATGAGTATGAAAATGGAACCTCTGTGAGAAAGTTGTTGTAAGAATTAGCACAGTGCCTAGCACACCCTGTCTCAACAAATGGCAACCAGTCATTATTTCTGCTTCTGGGTATTGGGGGAAATGTGAATCATAGAGGAGGAAGCATTTGAGCTGAATTATGAATGGTAAGTAGCAACTCCTTCAGCAGGGCAGGGGATAAGGCTGTTCCAGGCAGAGGAAACAGCATAAGTAAAGCACACAGACTTTGAGGAACACAATGTTTGGTGCATAGGGAGTAGGCCAGGGTGGTCAGAGCCTGGGGAGAAAAGAATGGAGAGGAATAGCAAGAGCTTAAAGCAATGAGACTATTAGGTTAGAAAACCAGGGATAAGTTTAACATCCTGGCATCCTGGGAGTCAGTATAGCACAGGGGTTAAATTCTCAGCTCCAACATTTGCTAACGTGGGCAGGTTCTTAACCTCTCTTTGCCTCAGTTTCTTTGTCTTACCTAAAGGAACTAGTTGTGAGGATTGATGACTTAATGCATGAAAAACACTTGTCATAGTGCCTGATATTTAGTATGTACTCAATTCATGTTAGCAATTATTATTATTTGATTATAATTATTATTACTATTTATCCTGACTCCTTAGAGCTAGAAGGGACACTAAAAATCAGCTAGTCTAATATCCCTATTTTAAAGATGGAGAATCCAAGCCAGGGGTTGACAGTATTCATAAGCCCACAAAGCAAGTTAGTGATTAAACCATAACCAGGCCTCCTGACTCCCAGCCTGAGCTGTGGGGCTCCCTTACCAATGTCAGGCTGTCTCTGACAGCTTTCTCCTCCCTCCTCAGATGGTTGTCTCCTCTCCCTTATAAATAAATTCAAGGTGTTTGCTTTGTGGAACTGAGTCTTGGTCCTATTTTTAGAACACTCTGGCACCTGTATGCAAATGATCCTCAGGGACTTGTCTGCTATGGTGATTTGGGCCAACTCCCAAAAGAAAGCAGCTATGAGACCTAAGGGAAAGCACAGCCCAGGGCAGGTTGGAGATCCTGGACACCTGATTTCTCTTTCTAGCTAAGCCCCAGAAGTCCTGGGGAGTTCAATCTAATCTTTCACCTGCCCTGTATATGTTAACCCCTTGTGTCTCCATTTGGAAAGGAGTTCAGAAGTAGGCCCTAGGCCAGGCTCTAAGCTGAGGTTTTGGCTTTGAAATTTCATGTCAGAAGGTGTCATGGGTCCCAGAGCTGTGGACATTCATATCAGCTATGGTACTAGCTAAGGTTCTGGGGAGATATTTATTGCTTTCAGGAAAATAGTAGCAATGTGGGGGATTGGAGGGAGAAAGACCACTTTAACAGATAACCCAATGGCTCTGCCCTGCAGAGCTGGAGAGACCTGGGTCTCATAAAATGACAAGAAGGAGGGGAGAGCAACGGATCAAACACTTGCCCTTGGCACTTGGCATAAGCAGCAGTGATCTGATCCTCAGTGGCCTTACCATTTAGCACACACTGAGTGTCCTCCAGGTGACAGGCCCTATGTTGGACACATGTATCTTCAGTGGCTCCTTGTTCTCTTCAGGACAATGTCCAAGCACCTTGGCCTGATATTCAAGACCTTCATGATCTAGTTCCAGACTCACTTCCTACTTCCTCTCTCACCTACTATTTTAAGTACTTTGTTTTAGAGAATCTAATATACTATCACTTGTAAGATACATCCTTATTTCAGAGATGCTAAAATGTGAAAAAGTGAAAATCTTAAAATCCATGAAATATAGTATTTTACACTCCAGTGAAAAAGGAACTGCTTGCATCCTCCCCAGATGCTGTGCTGTTTCAGGCTTCCCATTTCTTTTTTAGCTGTTTATTATGGAAAATTTCAAACACATAACTCAATTCAAGTAGAAAGAATAAATAGTACATGGATTCCATCATCCAGCTGCAATAAAAATGATCAATTTATTGTTGGTGGTCCATATTTTTCCTATATTTCCTTTTCCCTGGATTAGTTATAAGAATAGCAACTGCCAGTACTCACTAGGGATTTAGTTTTTTCCTCAATTATAGAAGTAATATATGCTCATTTAAAAAATATTTTGAAATTACAGCTGAGCATAAAAAAGAAAATATTACTAACATTTTGGTTGGTTTTTTTCCAGCTTCTTTTCTATGAATTTTTAACATAGTTGAGATCAGATTATATATTCAATTTTATATCCTGCCTTTTTTTTTTAACTTAACACTATAACATAAGTATAACTAACATTGCTAGAAAATCTTTATGAATATGCTTTTAATGACTTCATTATACTTTATAGGGAGAATGAGCCATAACCATTCATTAATTAATTCATTCAACAATATTTATTGCACTTACTGTATGTCAGGCATTCTAAACAGTGGTGAAAGAATGAGGCTTTGCCAGGTGAGGTGGCTCACACCTGTAATCCCAGCACTTTGGAAGGTCAAGGCAGGAGAATTGCTTGAGGCCAGGAGTTCGAGACCAGCCTGAGCAACATAGTGAGACTCCATCTCTACAAAAGACAAAAAAAAAAAAAAATTAGCCAGGCATGGTGGCATATGCCTGTAGTCCTAGCTACTCAGGAGGCTCAAGCAGGAGGATTGCTTAAGTCCAGTAATTTGAAGCTGCAGTGAGCTATGATCCTGCCAGTCAACTCTGCTCAACTCCAGCCTAGGCAACAGAATGAGACCCTATCTCCAAAAAAAAAAAAAAAAAAAAGATGAGGCTGTCTCAGTCTGCAGCCTCTCAAAGCTTAGTTTTCTCCAACTGTTTGACATTTAATTACTTTCTAATTTGGGGCTGTTATAAATAATGTTTCAGTAATCATCCATGTTTGTAAAACTTTTCCTAGGTTTCTTATAATTTCCTTCAGACAGATTCTCAGTAATGAAATGTATTTTACTTTTACCTTTGTGAGCATTGAATGTTATCTTAGTTTTAGCTTAGCTAAATCAAATAGGCAAAAAATGGTATATCATCATTTCAAATTGCATTTCTCTGATTACTTATTGAATAATCATCTATGTATTTATTAACCATTTATTTTCTGCAAATTGTCTGTTTAAAAACAGTCCTATTTTTATCACCTGCAATTTCTTAGCACAAGACTCAACTCTCTTCATTTCCTTTTACTTTCTGTGACCTGGGGATATATTAAGTATAATCTTGTTCCAAGCTTCTTTTTTTCCCTCCTGGCTCTCTCCCACCTCACTTCTCTCCCCACATCTTCCTGTCTTGAAGGGGAGTTGGGTGAGTCACATAAAGGGTATAGCAGCAGGTGGCAAATTAAGTGAATTGCCCAGAGAGACTTCTCAGGATTCTGTGAATTGTGCTGATGTCAATTTGGAAGCAAAAAGAGTGAAGAGGAAATGGATTGGCAACTCTGATGCTAAATTTGTCCTTGCCAAAACACTGGGGTAATATGGGTGAGGTTCATTCAGCAAGCTTCTTTAGAATACCTGCTATGTGCCCAGATATGTGTGGGGTGGTCATGAGGGCTTATTTGCTAGAGAAGACACAAATGAAATGGGTCATAATTAATAGTCAATCGTATACATGTTGGAAGGCTTCAGACCAAGTGGAGATATCCAGTAGACAGCTGGAAATTTTCATATGAAACTTGGAAGTCAGGGCCCAGGGGAGGAGTGCAGGAGACAGAGCAGGGGCAGGCAGAGATGAAGGGAGAGAACTGTTGAGGCAAGGTTTCACAGAAGCCAAGGAAAGAGGGTGTTTCAAGAAGAGGGGTGTTTGTTTGGGGGATGTTATCTCTATTATTTATGGCAACAGAGATATTTATGGCAGTATTATTCCCCCCTTCCCTCATTCCTTCATTTCTTTGTTCATTCAATATATTTGGAATACCTGCCAGGTTTCAAGTATTGCTGTGGACATTGAGGGCACAGAAACACCAGGCACAGCCCCTCCTCCACAGTCTAAATGAGAGAGAGAGATGGGAGTGGAAACAAATTCCTGATGTAGGTGCTATGATCCATTCATTCAAAGAATATCTATATGCCACATTCATTGAAAACAATGAAAGGAAGCCATATGACTTCAGTTTACCTGCTTGAAGTAAAATGTGCTACCTGTATCTTAGTGGAAATCATGGAAATCAGTAGCCACATCCATGAGAGTTTTTGAGTTTAGTTTTTGAGGGTTTTGTGTGAGAGACCAATGCCAAAAATAATACAGGGCACTCATCCCTCTGGCGTCCATTTCTCATCTGTAAAATGAGGGAGTTGACCTTGTATGTACTTAGCATGGGATTTGTCCCACGTGTGGTGACTTCCCCACCAGACTGTGAGATTCCTTAGGGCAGGCATCACATGGGGCTTATTCACTGGCACAGCATAAGCTCAGTAAATACACGAGGAATAGATTACCCTCAAAAGGGCCTTCTAGCTCTAATATTCTGAGCTCTGCCGTGGCTAAAATGAAGGCCCAAGTACGTTCTGTGGGAGCCCGGAAGGAATGGTGATGGATTTTGACACTGGATCCTGAAGGATTTCTCAGAATAGGTGCACTTTGACACGGACCTCAAAGGTTAGATGGAATTACAGGGGGCAGGGAAGTGCTTTCTAATCCTGGATCCTGGATTCCAATAATCCCTTTCCTGCCCTCTGCCCTCAAGGATCTAGGTAGTTACTAGCTATGTGTCATTGGAAAAATCAGTAGTGGCAATGATACATGGTGTGCTGGAAAGAGCACTGGATGTGGAGGCAGAATATTTAGATTTTAGTCGCAGACAAGCCAAAAAAGTAAGTAGCCTTGTAACCTTGGAAAGTCACTGAGTGTCCAGGTCTCAGTTTTCCTATCTATAGAATAAAGGAGTCAAAACTGATGAGCTCTCAGACTGATTTCTTCTGGCTCTAAAAAGTCTGCATCACAGGGTCATCGTCAGGATCCAGTGAGATGATGTTACAAAAATGCTTGTAAACTGTAGGGTACTCTGTAATGTGGGCTACACTGCTGAAGACAGATAGGTGTAACATTAAGCTAGCTGCAAAGGACCATTTTTACCACTCCTCCATCCTCTGCTTCTTTCAGCCTCCACTGAGCTGCTCTCTCCTTCCTGAAGAGCGCTCTCCTTCCAGTTTCCTCCCATTCCCATGGGACATAATGCCTCCAAGCTCCCAGCTGCTGCTAAATACAAAGGAGCCAAGCTGAGCAGCTGTGGGTTGGAAGGTGGGGTGTGGGGAGAGCCAGCTTGAAAGCTCTAGTTACCTGCCTCCCTGGTGCTCATCATCCCCACCCCCTAATCTGGCCTGGAGGGAGTGAATTGAAGAGAGAGAGGAGTCTGTCTGAGGGAGCAGGGATGGAAGCCCCGCCCAGATAACTTTCCATTCTTTGTGTGACCTCCCAACTTGTCACTGCTCTAGGCCTTTCTCTCTTTGTCTATAATTTGGAAAGTGTCCAGAAAAAGGAGTTGGTATGTATGATCTCACAGACCCTATTCCAACCAGCCCTGAAGTTCTAAATGAGTTTTTTCTACTCAGCACATAGCCAGCCCTTGAGTTTCATTCACTAGCATTCTTACTAAGTTCCTACTATGTGTCAGGTGATGGCCTAGGATTTAGCTAAATATGATTTGGTCTCTAGGTGCTCATAACCTGAAAGAAGAGACAGATAAAACCAGTAAGGCTGGCCGCAGTGGCTCACACCTATAACCCTAGCACTCTGGGAGGGCGAGGCAGGAGGATTGCTTGAGCTCAGGAATTCAAGACCAGTCTAAGCAGAAGCAAGACCCCTTCTCTGCTAAATGTAGAAAAATTAGCTGGGCATTGTGTTGTGCACCTATAATCCCAACTTCTTGGGAGACTGAGGCAGGAGTATTGCTGGAACCCAGGAGTTTGAGGTTGCAGTGAGCTATGATGATGCCACTGCATTCTACCCAGGATGACAGAGCAAGAAGATTCTGTCTCAAAAAAACAAAGACAAAAAAGCACCCCCTCCCCCAGGTGACTATAATAAATGTGATATGTGCAATGATATAATGCCAAACCATTAAAGGGCAGGGAAGGAAGTTACTTTGTGGAGGCAAAGGAGGTCAGAGAAAACCAGAGAAGATGTGACCTTTGAATAAGGTTGTAAATTATAAAAGGGAAGAACCTTCTAGGCCAGGATCAGCATATGCAAAAGCCCAGGGGTATGAAGTGGTTGGGAAACCACTGGTAGTTAGGCAAAACTGGAGCTCATTGGTTCAGTCAAGGAATGAGAGAGAAAGAACTAGAAGGAAGGCCTGAGCTAGATCCTGAAAAGTCTGTACCTAATGAGAAGCTTGGACTCCATCACGTGGGCTATGGGAACCCAGGGAAGCGATGTAGTCATAGAGGATGATAATGAGATTTCAATTTTAGAAAGAACCATCTGACATACTGTGTGCTCCATCCAAAATGTTGCAGACACACAGTATATCCATCCTTTCAACGAGTATTAATATTTATCAGAACACTCTAGCCCTATATTCCAGGTGCTGTGCCAGGCACTAGAGACACAACAGTAAGTAGAACCAGACATCCTGTTCTTATGGCACTTGCAGTTTGGCAGAAGAGACAGACCTTAATCAAATAATTACACAACTAAATACAAAATTACAGTGGGGATGAGAGCTACCAAGGAGAAGCACATGGTGCCAGGAAAGCATATAACTGGGGCATTTGACTTTGCCAGGATGGTCAGGAAAGCTTCTCTGCTGAGCTGTGCTCTGAAGGAAAGATGTTACCTTAAGGAAAGACACTAGGAAGGCTCTATGGGGATGGGCCTCTCCTGCTTCAGAACCTCCATCCAATTCCTATGTACCTTCTACAGTAAATAGACACTGTAGAATTTAAGCAAGTAGAATCAGTGCCAAGGGAAGATTTGAAAGAAAAGAAAGAAGGTAAACCCTTTAGCCACTTTAGATATTTGAACACAGCAGTACTACTCCCCTGAAAGCTAAACATCTTCCTTCCTCAGTTGGTTCCCTTCACTGTTCTGGTCTTTTTGGCAATTGTCAAGGTCCCTGTGACAGGTGATTTAAAATATCAGTGATGTAGCCTTGTGAAAAGAGCACTGGTCTCTTAGAGACAGAAAACCTGGATTAATTTAAGCCCCTTTTCATCATTCCTTGTCTTTTACCTCTTCAATCCTCAGTAGCCCCTTTTGTAGACTAGAGATATTGGTCTTTCTCTCACAGGGTTTCTCTAAGAATTAACTGAGATAATAAGAAAAAAACTTTGTAAACTCTGAGTTAAACAAACATAAGGATTTAAATATTTGGAAGTCTGCCACATGAGTCAAGAATTAGATTTATTCTTTGTGTCTCCAGAGGACAGAGTTAAATCAATGGATAGAAATTACCACATGTAGATTTCAGCTCAACAAAAGCAAGAAATCTTCTAACAGGCGGTACCATGCATCCATGGAATGGCTGCCTTGCAAAGTGGTGGGTGTCCAACGTTGTAAACACTCAAATACAAGGATGCTGTGGAAGGGATTCATATTTTGAGTGAGAGGGTGGATTGAATAACTTCTAAGATTTTCTTTTAACTCTAGAATTCCATAATCTGATGGTCAAGACAAGCGGAGAAGCTGGGTGAGGGCACATGTGGCAGAGAGCGTTGCATGAACAGAAATATGGAGCAGAAATGATTGTGGCATGTATGAGTGACCATGATGAAATGCCACACAGAAATGAAGGGTCTGTGCTGGATTGAATATTAGTTGGGCACCTGTGGACCAGAACATGTGATTTTATGTAAGCTTTGAAATGAAAGCTGGGGCTGAGGAGAAGAATCTAGAATCCTTTAGGCTGTACTGAAAAATGCATTGGTCGAAAGATAGAGTTTGAATTCTAACGCTGCCTCCGTATAGCTTACGACTCTAGCAATTTAGTTGACTTCTAAGACCCTCTGTTAATTTATATTTAAAATGGAGACTCAAATTTGTCCTGCTTCAGACTGATGTAACAATTAAGATGAATAATGTAAAAGGGAATCCTGGAAAGAGCACATGCTTTAGAATCAGACAGACCCAGGTTTGAATCTCAGTCTGCAGTGAACTGGCTGCAAGATCTTAGGCAAGTTATTTAACTTTTACTCATCTGTAAACAGAGGTAGTAGTATTTTAGAAGGCTATTTTGAAAATTAAATAAAATAGGAAAAGTGCTTAGCACGTGCCTGGCACATAGCAACAGTTTTGCTACTACAAATAATAAATGAATCTTATATACAAAGCACAAAGTGCCTGGCACATAGTAGGTGTTCAGTTGACATTAGTCCCCTTCCCTCTTGCCCGAGTATCTGTCTGCCACACTGGCTGGGCTGTGGGAGGCAGGGCAGAGGCTTGCTCCTGCTGTTCTCTGGCACAATGCTCTGCCGATATGAAGAGCTCAATGAATGTCTGCTGCATAAAAGTGAATTGATTGCTCTTGATGGCATGGTCTCCTGCCTCAAGTAGCCAGTGAGTCATTCCTCTTTCTTTCTCCTTCCTGTCTCTTCTTTGGTTCTATTTCTGACTTTCATCAGTGGGAGGGGAATCAATGTTTGTCAATGTGATTTTTAAAAATAAAAGATAGAGGGAGGTTCAGAAGCAATTCTCTGGGCTACTTTCCATTGAGCACAGGATAGTGAGAGCTGGATGGTTGTGCTTCCAACCTTGCTTTTCTTTAAGTGAAATAACGACAACCATATCAACAGTAATAACAACACCTACTATGAGCTTTATTTAGCACCTACCATGTGCTCAGTGCCCTGATAGGCTCTACCCATTCATTACCTGTAATTCTCACACAACCACTTCAAAGTTGGTATTATTATCACCGCTTCACAGATGTGGAAACTAAGGCTTAATAATTTTTTTTTTTTTTGAGACAAAGTCTCATTCTGTCACCTGGCTAGCATGCAGTGGCATCATCATAGCTCATTGCAACATCAAACTCCTGGGTTCAAGCGATCCTCACACTTCAGCCTCCTGAGTAGCTAGCTGTGACGATGGGCACGCACCACCATGCCCAGCTAATTTTTCTGTTTTTTGTACAGACGGGGTCTCGCTCTTGCTCAGGCTCAAACTCCTGAGCTCAAGCAATCCTCCTGCCTCGGCCTCCCAAAATGCTAGCATTGCAGACGTGAGCCACCACGCTTGTTCCATATTGCTACTCTTTAAAAGAAATATCATATTGAGACTCTGGCTGGTGGCAGCTCTGGGCCAGTTTGAATGGATACGAAAGGGACTCATGGCATGAGATCCATCCACTCCAGCTGGGCAGATCCTGGGAAGCTGGCCTTGCTCTAGAGGCTGACCCTGGAAATGCAAAAACAATAACTGATGCCTATACAACATTTACTATGCACCAGGAACTGTTCGAAGCATTTTACTTATAATAACTTTCTTAATCCTCACAAAACTCTATGAAGTATGTACAGGCATATGTTGGAGATATTGCAGGTTCAGTTCCAGATCACTGCCATAAAGTGAATCTTGCCATAAAGCAAGTTACATGAATGTTTTGGTTTCTCAGTGCATATAAAAGTCATGTTTACACTATACTATAGTCTAAAGTGTACAATAACATTCTGTCTAAAAAACAATGTACATACATTAATTAAAAAATACTTTATTGCTAAAAATGCTAATGATAATCTGAGCCTTTAATGAGTCATAATCTTTTTGCTGGTGGAGGGTCCTGCCTTGATGTTGATGTCTGCTGATTGATCAGGGTGGAGGTTGCTGAAGGTTGGGGTGGCTGTGGAAATCTTTCTTTTTTTTCTTTTTTGAAACAGGGTCTCATTCTGTTGCCTGGGCTAGAGTGCAGTGGCATCATCCTAGCTCACCACAACCTCAAATTCCTGGGCTCAAGTGATCCTCCTGCCTCAGCCTTCCAAAGCGCTGGGATTACAGCTGTGAGCCAACGAGCCCAGCCTGTGGCAATTTTTAAAAATAAGACAACAATGAATGGCCGGGCGCGGTGGCTCAAGCCTGTAATCCTAGCTCTCTGGGAGGCCGA
This sequence comes from Mirza zaza, assembly GCA_008750895.1. Classification (NCBI taxonomy): domain Eukaryota; kingdom Metazoa; phylum Chordata; class Mammalia; order Primates; family Cheirogaleidae; genus Mirza; species Mirza zaza. Next base: position 5,314 of record VSMD01061882.1, on the reverse strand, counting down.
GGTGGGCGGATCATTTGAGCTCAGGAGTTCGAGACCAGCCTGAGCAAGAGCGAGACCCCATCTCTACTATAAATAGAAAGAAATTAATTGGCCAACTAAAATATATATAGAAAAAATTAGCCGGGCATGGTGGCGCATGCCTGTAGTCCCAGCTACTCGGGAGGCTGAGGCAGGAGGATTGCTTGAGCCCAGGAGTTTGAGGTTGCTGTGAGCTAGGCTGACGCCACGGCACTCACTCTAGCCTGGGCAACAGAGTGAGACTGTGCCTCAAAAAAAAAAAAAAAGACAACAATGAAGTTCGCTGCATTGATTGACTCTTCATTCCACAAAAGATTTTTCTGTACCATGCATTTTACCATAGATAGCATTTTACCCATGGTAGAACTTCGTTCAAAATTGAAGTCAATCCTCTTAAACTCTGCCACTGCCATAATATTCTAAATCTTTTGTTGTCATTTCAATGATGTTCACAGGATCTTCACCAGGAGTAGGTTCCATGTCAAGCCATGTTCTTTGCTCATCTATGAGAAGCAACTTCTCATCCGTTCATGAGATTGGAGCAATTCAGTCCCATCTTCAGGCTCCATTTCTAATTCTAGTTCTCTTGCTATTTCTGCCACATCTGCATTTACTTTCTCCATTAAAGTCTTAAACCCCTCAAAGTCATCCATGATTCCAAAGTTTGGAATCAAGTTACTCCAAACTCTTATTAATGTTGATATTTTGACCTCCTCTCATGAATCACGAGTGTTCTTAATGGCATCTGGAATGGTGAAAACTTCCCAGGTTTTTAGTTTACTTTGCCTAGATCCAAATAATAAGACTTGAAAGTCAAAATTACTCCTTGATTCATGGGCTACAGAATGGATGTTTTGTTAGCAAGCATGGAAACAGTACTCATCTCCTTGTACATCTGTATCAAGGCTCTTCTTGGGTAATGAGGTACATTGTCAATGAGCAGTGAGCAGTAATATTTTGAAAGGAATTTTTTTTTTTGAGCAACTGGTCTTAACATTAGGCTTAAAATATTCAGTAAACTATGCTGTAAACAGATGTGCTATCATCCATGCTTTGTTGTTCCATTTCTAGAGCACAGGCAGATTAGATTTAGCATAATTCTTAAGGGCCCTAGGATTTTCAGAATATTAAATGAGCTTTGGCTGCAACTTAAAATCACCAGCTGCATTAGCCCCACTTACTCATTCATGAGCTGGAGAAAACTGTGTTTGTCAGAACTCTTAGGGAGAATTGCTATTTGTTGTCAGAAGAAATATTCTGATATGCTAATTGAGATAAAGAGTAAGATACTCAAAGACCTTGTTTAATGACCGGGAGATAGTGACTCATATGTTCTCCAAGGAGTATGGCTATGTTAAATGCAGGTTTTGTTTTGCTGAGTAAGGTTGTACAAGTCTGGGCAGAGCTGAATTGCTGAGGACATGGAGAGGCTGAGCCCTGACAGAAACATAACTGTTATTTTTAATTTTTGTCCCTTCACATCTAATCAGTCACTATGCCCTATCATTTTACCTCTTAAATACCTTACTCAATCTGTTCCTGTTCTATCCTTTTGCTACCACTCTAGTTCAAATCCTTATCTGGTCTCATCTATCCCACTGCAAAGATCTTCTAAGCATCCTTCCTATCTCCCGTCTCTTTTCCTTCTGATCCATTCTCTACACCACTGCCACAGTGATCTTTCTAAAGCTCAGATCTAATTATGTTAATACCCTGCCTCAAAATCTTTGATCTTAAGAGATAGAGTTCATACCCATAGCATAGCATTCAGGGTAATTTCTGGCTTCATCACCTACCCATTTCCCATCTCCTACAATTAATAAGTTATTCTGGAGTACTCACTGTCAAAAACTCTCACTTCTGCTAAAACATCTGTCCTTCACTTTTCTGCTTGGAAAACTCTTCTTTAGAAAAGTTATTCTCCTTATGTTGCCAAATAAGCTGATCTTTAGGTGATGCTCCTGGGCTTGGTGCAGATTCCACCCATGGGAATCCTTGTGCTGTTTACCAGGTATTTCTGATTCTCTTCCTAGTCATATTACAGTATTGCACTTTCTTATTCCTTGGAAGGTGGCTATGGGTATGTTACTTGCTTTGGCTGGTGAAATGGGAAAAGTAAAAGTTTTAAAAGCCAGTATAATTCTTTCCCTCTGTTAGCTGCTCTGTCAGTCTTTATTCTGCAATAAGGAAGACACAAAGCAGAGCACTCAGTCAGCCCTTAATGGATATATAATAGTAGTGAAAATAAAACCTGTTGCTTAGGTTGAGATTTGGGGATTGCTTGTACCTGAAGAACCCAGCCTATTCTAATGGATACACTATCTCTGCTTTGACATCTTCTATACCTACCCCAAACAACAATGTTTCTGCTTTACCTGAACTTGTGTGACACATTTTCTCTATACCACTTATCTGGTACTGATGACATATTGCCTCATTTGCTAATTATCAGTTTGCTGTTATGTCTTAGCCACCTCCACAACTCTACTACTAAGGCTTCCTGAGGGCAGGGATGCTTGTTTCATTTTTATATCACACAAAGTATCTTTCATGGCTGAGGCAGTATATTATAATGAGTGTAGGAGTCAGACAGATTTGTTTCGAATAAACCTTAGTTTCCTCATCTGTAAAATGAGAGTAACAGCATATACTCTACAGGGTTTTTTCTAAAGTTTGTGGATAATGGGTACAATGTATGTAAAAATAACAGCATGCTATACTTATTATTGTTCTCACTATTTACTTCTATCATTATAAATAGTTTTCAGTAGATGCTTGCAAATAAATCAGTCTTCCATTGATTGAGGTGTAGTGGTACATGCATTGGACTTGGAATCAGAAGTCCTGGATTTAAGGCCTAGCTTTTGTCACCAGCTTTGTTACTTTGGGAAAGTCACTTACCCTTTCTGCATTTTATTGCATTCTCAACTATAAAATGTGAATAGTAATGACTTACAGGGATTTTATAAAGTTTAAGTGAGATAATATGTGAGGAAATGTTTTATGCATCCTCAAGAATCACACATTTTAAAACTGTAATGATGCAGAGAAGATTGGGTGATTCTCACTCTGTGGTTTTGTGAAGCCTCCAGTGTGCTCCAGTAACTCTGCTGTCGGGTTTGTCTTTGCTGCTTTCTTACATGTTTATCTTTCCAACTAGACTGTCAGCTACTTGAGATCAAGAATTGTCTTAGTCACTTTTTAAAAAATGTTTCAATGTTAGTTTATTTTTCTTTGTATAAGAGTAATACATGCCCATTGTAGAGAAAATAAAGATACATAAAATAAAAGCCCATAAAAATCCTTGTCTCTTATTCAGATATAATCTCTATTAATATTTTGATGTATTTTTTTTCCCAGTTTTCTTCTGGACATCTATAGTTATAAAACTGATATTATATCACACATGCAAGCATTGTCTCATGTCATTAGATAGTCTTAAATATATAAACTAACATAAAATTTTATTTTTGGGGGGGACAGAGCCTCATTCTGTTCCCCAGGGTAGAGTCTCACTCTGTTGCCCTAGGACAGAGTCTCACTCTGTTGCAGTGGCATCATCATAGCTCACAGCAACTTCAAACTACTAGGCTCAAGTTATCTTCTTGCCTCAGCCTCTTGAGTAGCTGGGACTACCAGCATGTGCCACCATACCTGGCTATTTTTCTATTTTAGTAGAGATAAGATCTCACTCTTGCTCAGGCTGGTCTCAAACTCCTGAGCTCAAGCAGTCCTTCCATCTTGGCCTCCCAGAGTGCTAGGATTATAGGCAAAAATTCTTACATTTTAATCATTCTCTTATTGTTGAATATATAAATTGATAATACTTTTTATTATCTAAATCAAGCTGTAACAAACATTTTTATGCATACATATTTGTCTGATTTTCTATTTTTATAAGAGAAAATTTTAGAGGGAATATTTCTAGATCAAAGAGTATGCTCTTGAGAATTCTATTAATAAATTGATTTCCAGAAACTTTGAACCAAATTCCACTCCCACAAGCAAGGTGTGAGGTTGTGTTTCTCAGTGCATCCTCATCTATAATGGAAATTATTAAAAATAAGTATAAAACTTTTTTTTTTGAGATAGAATCTTGCTCTGTTCCCTGGGCTAGAGTGCAATAGCATCATCATAGATCACTGCAACCTCGAACTCCTGAGTTCAAGTGATCCTCCTGCCTCAGCCTCCTGAGTATCTGGGACTACGGGTGTGCGCCACCATGCCTGGCTAATTTTTTCTATTTTTAGTAGAGATGGGGTCTTGCTCTTGCTCAGACTCATCTCCAACTCCCGATCTCAAGCAATACTTCCAACCTCGGGCTCCCAGAGTGCTAGGATTACAGGTGTGAGCTACTTCACTTGGCCGATAAAACTTTTATATAATAATGATCGACTTACATTTCTTCTGTGACTTGTTTATACTTCTTGCCCATTTTTTCTATTGGGATTTAAATTATTTTCTTCTTGATTTCCATGAGGTTTTAAAAACTACTTTATTCTAGTCACGAAGCACAATACAAGACATACAATAGGTGCTCTTTACATATGCCTCAAATTTTTACTTAATTGCCTTGGGGACTTCTTAGGAACTAAAGCAGACTTTCTAAGAGATTGATTCTTTCCTTCCCCCCTCCCCAGGACACAGCTGGGCAGGAGCGATACCGGACCATCACAACAGCCTATTACCGTGGGGCCATGGGCTTCATTCTGATGTATGACATCACCAATGAGGAATCCTTCAATGCTGTCCAAGACTGGTACGAGACTCATTCACTCATTTATTTATAGACTGCTAGTGAAACCCTAACATGTGCTAGGCCCTGTGCTGTGTGCTAGGGAAACCCATATGAATGAGACAGGGCTCCTGCCCTCAGGGAGCTCACAGTTGAGAGGCGAAGACAGATTAATAAGCAGGCAATGAAAATATCATATGATAGGTGCAGTGATGAAGAGAGACATCTGGGCTGTGAGAACCCAGCAGAAGGATCTCTGACCCAGTTTGGCGAGTCAGGGAAGGTGCCTTGGAGTGACTGACACAGATGCTACACTTTTTAAGATAAATAGGAGTTAGCCCAAGGCGTTAATGGATAAGAATGTTCCAGAAAAAGAATACAGATGTGCAAAGGCAAGAAGGTAGGAATGACACAGGTTGTGAAGAATTTTGTGTGCTGGTATAAAGAGTTTGGATTCTAACCCATGACATTTAAATGGAAACCAACAGCTTTTAGGAAGACTACTCAAGCTACGGAGGAGAGTGCATCTACATACTGTGTTTCCCCAAAAATAAGACAGGG
>VSMD01061881.1:0-39401 GCA_008750895.1 Mirza zaza | reverse complement strand
CAAAAAAAAAAAAAAAAAAAAAAAAACCTGCTCTTCTCTTGGCAAGGTGAAGCAGTCTAATAGTATATATATATATATATATATATACACACACATACTGTACATACACACACACACACACACACTGATATAAATGTTTACCAATAATTCACAACCAAGGAACATCAGGCAATGGAAGCAAATGTTTCTTTTTTTTTTTTTTTTTTTTGAGACAGAGTCTCACTTTATTGCCCAGGCTAGAGTGAGTGCCATGGCGTCAGCCTAGCTCACAGAAACCTCAAACTCCTGGGCTCAAGCAGTCCTGCTGCCTCAGCCTCCCAAGTAGCTGGGACTACAGGCATGTGCCACCATGCCCGGCTAATTTTTTCTATATATATTAGTTGGCCAATTAATTTCTTTTCTATTTATAGTAGAGATGAGGTCTCGCTCTTGCTCAGGCTGGTCTCGAACTCCTGAGCTCAAACGATCCTCCCGCCTCAGCCTCCCAGAGAGCTAGGATTACAGGCGTGAGCCACCGCGCCCGGCCTGGAAGCAAATGTTTCAACTGGTTCATGCAGCAATCTGAAATAACTGCACAAGTGACAATATAGTGAATTCAATTATTCAAAAATCATTTATTATTACATGTAGTTATGATTCTAAAAGTCCTTGCTCTAAGTTAGATGGAGCCTATATAATATTTTCTATGCACAAACTTGGCAAACAGTAACTATACCTAAAAAAATAGCCATCTCGGCTGGGCGCAGTGGCTCACGCCTGTAATCCTAGCACTCTGGGAGGCTGAGGCGGGCAGATCGCTCAAGGTCAGGAGTTCAAGACCAGCCTGAGCAAGAGCAAGACCCTGTCTCTACTAAAAATAGAAATTATCTGGACAATTAAAAATGTAAAGAAAAACTTAGCCGGGCATGGTGGCGCATGCCTGTAGTCCCAGCTACTGGAGAGGCTAAGGCAGAAGGATTGCTTGAGCCCAGGAGTTTGAGGTTGCTGTGAGCTAGGCTGATACCATGGCACTTTAGCCTGGGAAACAGAGTGAGACTGTGTCTCAAAAAAAAAAAAAAAAATAGCCATCTCTACACTTTGGTGACAAAAATATTTAATAGAAAGAATGCTTCTTAAATCAGTAACAATTACATCCTTGAATGGCAACACTGACAATAGCATCACTATCAATTATGAAGAACAAAGTATCTATAATTACAATTAACTACAAAGTTCATAATTTTTGAAGAATAATAAGATATTAACTTCCAAATTGAGGTTGTAATGGAGAAATAAGTGTAAATATCCTTTTATTACGATAGCTAACACTTATATACCAGATCCTAAGTGCTTTCACATTAGTAATTTTATCTTTCCAATAACTGTATGTTAACTTGAGAAAGTATTGATATTGTCTACGTCCTACAAATCAGAAACCTAAGTATTAGAGACGTTTAGTAACTTTTGAAGGCTATACGTTAGATACGTGGCAGAGCTGGACCTTAAGCCTGAAATTAAATCTCATATGCTTTCCTTTTCTACTAAACTGTTTACCAGATGTTGGCATGTTAAACCTTTCATTTTTTTTTTTCCATTTTGGGTCCAACACACATTTTCTTAACTGTGCATGATAATCACCTGCTCCCTTGATTAGAATGCAGGTTCCTAGGTCCCCACCCCAGAGAAATCTGGGGGATGGTAGTTTTGTGGGGTGTTGCATAAGCAGCATCCCATGTAATTCAATTAAGATGGTCTGATATGTGGAATTACACGGAAACCACCCAGAGGAAAACAAACATGCTATTTATTCAGAGCATGGTATAGCAAGAGAGTCAGTCATCATCACTTGCCTTTGGCAGAGGCTCAAAGACAGGTAGGGGAATGGGAAAGGTTTATGGAAGTGAAAAAAAGAAAAGCCCAGGTATGCTCTGACTGCAGGTTGTTAGCATGGGAAAGCTGGAGGTGGGCTACTAGAAGTGGGGGGTATTTTATGTGACTGGTTTGGGGAACATATTTGGCTTTCTTAGGTTGGTGCTGAGATGGAAATAGAGGTAAAAGTAGGGAAGTTGGAAATCGTCAACCACTTCCTGTTCTTGTCCAGTTGCTGGAAAGGTTGTGGTTTGGCTTCTTATGTGGTTCAGAGTTCCGTTGTCATGTAATGTTTGACCATTGTGCATCTGTATATTCTGTTTCTCAGACCATGCTCTGAGAAACACATTGGGCCTCTGGTGGTTTCCACCTGACCGCCTTCCTCCCTTAAGGTGGCTAGACTCTAAGGCCCATGAAAACTATGGACCATCTTTCAAAACTGTTATTACTAGTGCCTAGCGCTATCAGGCACTCATAAGGCACTTAATAAAATCTTGCTAACAAATTTGTGCTCGCTTCAGCAGCACATATGCTAGAATTGTAATGATACAGAGAAGATTAGCAACTTTTAATTTTTTATCTAAAAAAAGAAATGAATGATATATGAAAATATTTGATATTAGCTTTTGTTAGAACAAGAAAATGAACTTTCTGGCATAGCACATGAACATTTTTATGTGAATAGATTGTTACCAAAAAGGCTGGAGGCTGCTCCTTGCCGCTACTGCGCTCTAAATTAAGTTACCCCAATCCTAGTCCTGGCTGACCCCAGTTTTCCTCAAAGCTGGTTAACCCACGATGTGCCAGTCAGCCCCAAAAGCTCCTTCCTGAGTGCTCTGCTGGGCGTGGCATGGCGTTTGTGGGAAAGGGAGGCCACTTCTGGCATTTCGAAGGCAACTCCAGTCCCACATTTCCTCCACACTTTTCTATCTCCCCTCACCATTAGGGCCTGGGGTGGTGAGAGCTACTGAGGCAGAGGAAAAAGTGCATACACACCCATATATGGTCTTAATTTGGGACTCAGAGTTTATCTACGAGAAGACGCTCGGGAGTGCGTGTGAGAGAGGGAGCGATAGAGCCAAGGAAAGAGGGGGAAGCCAGCGGAGCGGGCGGTCTCGGCAGGGAAGCCGTCCCACCTGCTGCGGGGGGAACCGCCGGGGAGGGGCTGCAGCCGCGCGCCCGCCCCGCCCCGCTCGCGGCGCGGCCGGGCGATGGGGGAGTTCCCGCGAGTGGCCCAGCGCCCAGGCCGTACGGGGGGCTGCTCGCGTGGAGGTTGGGGAGCAGCCGGGACACCAAAATAGGAGCCGCTTGTGGGCTGGCGCTGCACTAGCAGGCAGCCTCCGCCGCGCCTCTTCCAAAGATGGTCAGAGGGTCCGGCGGCGCCCCCGCTCCCGCTCGCTGCTAGCCCGCGGGCCAGCACCGCGTCCCGGAGCTTCTGCCGGAGGTAGGTGCTGTGCGGACCCGCCGCCCGAGGCCAGGCGGCGGGGAGCGAGCGGGGCCAGGCGCGGGAGGGCGAGGCCGCGCCGCGTCTGGAGCCCGCCCGCGGCAGAAGAGCACAGACAATGGCCGCGCGGGCGCCGGGCCGGGCCGGACGCGGCGCGCGGGGCCGCCTGTGGTGCCCTCCCCACACCTGCGCCGGTGCCCGGCGAGGGCCGTGGGCACCGGGCCCGACGGGTGGCACGCGGCGCCCTCGAGTCGAGCCCGCGCCAGGCCCCGGGGCGGGGCGGTCTCCGGCGGGAACGGGGGATAGGGGCCCAGGCGCCGGGCGCGCAGAAGCCCCTGCGGCGGGCGTGGTGGAGGGGGCGCGGGCTGGGGAGGCTGCGCCAGGCCGGTCCGCTTTGGTCCGCTTTCCTTTATCTCCGCGCTTAAGCTAAAAGGCACGAGATTACCCTTTTCTGAGATCTCTTCTTGCCCGCTTATATTTCAGTCATCCCTTTCTTGGCATTTCGATGTGATTTGAAAGGGAGATGGAGCTAGGGGGAAAGGTTGAATCGGGGCCAGGCTGAGCTGAGGCGGCCAAGGGCCGGCCTCGAGTGGGGTGACCCCTGGGACACTTGGCTTGCCTGGTGTGGGATCTTCTCCCAGACCGCCAGGCCAGGGCAGACTGCGGAGACTGGGCGAATGGGTTAGCAAATCAGTATTCTCAAAAGGACTACTGCGAAATCTGGGGGCCTCATTTCAGGCTCCCAGCTACCCTGAATTTCAATTGACCACCATATAAATTATGAAACAGTCCGTCCACATTTTTCATTTGTTACTTAGAATGCTGAACTTAGCCTAGTTTTGGGGTGTATCCAATGCTAGTTAATCATTAGAATGATTGGAATATTTAGCATTGATTATTTGAGGTAATGTGCAAAATTGAAACACGTTTATTATTTCATGTTTATTGCAGCCATGGCTCTAAAAGGACAAGAAGATTATATTTATATTTTCAAGGATTCGACACATCCAGTGGATTTTCTGGATGCATTCAGAACATTTTACTTGGATGGATTATTTACTGATATTACCCTTCAGTGTCCTTCAGGCATAATCTTCCATTGTCACCGAGCTGTTTTAGCTGCTTGCAGCAATTATTTTAAGGCAATGTTCACAGCTGACATGAAAGAAAAATTTAAAGATAAAATAAAACTCTCTGGCATCCACCATGATATTCTGGAAGGCCTTGTAAATTATGCATATACCTCCCAAATTGAAATAACTAAAAGAAATGTTCAAAGCCTGCTTGAGGCAGCAGATCTGCTACAATTCCTTTCAGTAAAGAAGGCTTGTGAGCAGTTTTTGGTAAGGCACTTGGATATTGATAATTGTATTGGAATGCACTCCTTTGCAGAATTTCATGTGTGTCCAGAATTAGAGAAGGAATCTCGAAGAATTCTGTGTTCAAGGTTTAAGGAAGTATGGCAACAAGAAGAATTTCTGGAAATCAGCCTTGAAAAGTTTCTCTTTATCTTGTCCAGAAAGAATCTCAGTGTTTGGAAAGAAGAAGCTATCATAGAGCCAGTTATTAAGTGGACTGCTCATGATGTAGAAAATCGAATTGAATGCCTATATAATCTGCTAAGCTATATCAACATAGATATAGATCCAGTGTATTTAAAAACAGCTTTAGGCCTTCAAAGAAGCTGCCTACTAACTGAAAATAAGATACGCTCTCTAATATACAATGCCTTGAATCCCATGCATAAAGAGATTTCCCAGAGGTCCACAGCCACAATGTATATCATTGGAGGCTATTACTGGCATCCTTTATCAGAGGTTCACATATGGGATCCTTTGACAAATGTTTGGATTCAGGGAGCAGAAATACCAGATTATACCAGGGAGAGCTATGGTGTTACATGTTTAGGACCGAACATCTATGTAACTGGGGGCTACAGGACAGATAACATAGAAGCTCTTGACACAGTGTGGATATATAACAGTGAAAGTGATGAATGGACAGAAGGTTTGCCAATGCTCAGTGCCAGGTATTACCACTGTGCAGTCACGTTGGGTGGCTGTGTCTATGCTTTAGGTGGTTACAGAAAAGGGGCTCCAGCAGAAGAGGCTGAGTTCTATGATCCATTAAAAGAGAAATGGATTCCTATTGCAAACATGATTAAAGGTAAGTACAGACTATGTTTATTCTGTATGTTTTAGATGTCTGGGGTTAGGCCAGCAGTCTCATTTCTCTTGAATTTATCACTTTGGGATGCTATCTAGTAACTAGTGGATTACACAACCAATGCTTCACAGAATGTTCTAGGCAAAAAAACATAGCATAGCAGAGTCTTCAACTTGTCTCAGAGCTATGTGATTAGAGTATGCTACTCTAATAGAAAAGAAATATCATTTATATAAGGAAACAGTATATTTCATTCTACTTTACATCCTAACTCTAGGTCTTATTCTAGATCTTGCTTCAAGTCTTAAGAATTTATACTTAAGTCAAAGGGTAAATGAAGAGACAAATCTGGATAGTTTTATTAGTTCACGTTTTAATTTTTTTCTTGCTTTTAAAATTGAACCCTTTTCATTTCTGCTTCTAACTATTCAACTTTTTTCCCTCAAAATACACTGATCATCTCTCAAGAGGTCCTTCATTAAAACCTTGGAAGGTTTGTTCCCTATACTATGTAAAAAAGTACATTCTCTCAAGAACCAGAAACAACCTGCTTTTTGTAATTCAGTCTTGTCTTATAACTCAAAGCACAGGGGTAGACACCATACCCTCCCTCACATGGCCCACAGAACCAGGCACACTGCTGGATCTCAACTATCTGTCTGATAAACACTGTATATTCTTCTGTATTTGGTGATATATTAGGCTTGATCTCCTTCTCTCCCACTGGAAAAAAAAGTTAAACTAGAATCTTATTTCATTACATTTATTCTTTGGTGCTGGGGAGTTGTACAAAAGCAGCTGATAGGTTGTTACCAAATTTTGTCCCAAGTGATTCTTCCCAGGCCTTTCTGTTTCTTTTTTAATGCTAGTGAGGGTGTGGGAATTTGACCTGGTCTGGAAATCTGACCTGGTATGATCCTTGGACGACAAGCAGGAAGCTGAGAGGCAGAATAGTCTTGTGATCAGGCACACTGCTTCTGGAGCTAAACTGCTTGGGTCCAAATCCACTTACTTGCTGGTAAGTTTGGATAGATTATTTAGTCTCACTGTGCCCCAGTTTTGCCATCTGTAAAATGAAGATGTCAATATTACATAGCCTGAAGTCACTGAGAGGAGTGACCTTATGCTTGTGAAGTGCTTAGAACAATATCTGACAGAGTAAGCACTCAGTAAACATTACACATAATTGTCATGAACATCATTATAGAAGAACATGTCAGTTTTGTGAGGCAGAAATATCTTTCGTACTAAATCATGACCACTCATACATGCCCACAGGTTCAACAATAGTGGGTAGGGTGAGAGAAGGTAGCTTAAAGCCTGTTGCTATTGCTGCTCTGGTTTTTGGCTTTCCCAGAGCTTGACCGCTGCTTACTGACTCCAGGATGGTTCAGAATGTCCTGACTCTTCTCCTGAAAAAGAAACAAGGAAAGTGATATTTTAGCTGCTATTGTAAACCTGGATATATTTCTGCTTCTGTTTCTTGATAATGAGATAACAGTGGTTATCAGTGGTTTTATGAGTATATTTCTTTGAGGATGGAAGTTTATTCCTTTACTGAGATTTTAAAAAATTATATTTGAAACAGCACTTGCTGCAAAGAAAATGTATCTGCTGTGAAAGAAATCTGTATGTGTTCTTGCCTTAGCTTTGAGTGGAATAGGAGACCCTCATCCCACAAAGATCCCCCCACCTCCCAGCTGGGTCTGAAATTCTATTTTGTGCTTGTAACTCGAATCTTTGATTCTTGTTTATATCTAGTCATCCAAGGGAAGGATAACACTTTTTGTCAGTTATATGCAGTTTTGACTGGTGTGTGTTCTGATGGTTAGACTCATACTGAACTTCTAGTTTCCCATTTTTCGTGGAAAGGACAACATTTTTCTCAGTTTGTTATATTTTGTTGTCATGAAGTGAACTCACAGCTTTCCCTGGTAGCTCATGAGAACTTAATATGGATAGAGTCAAATTTCAAATTCATTTCCTTTTTGGGTCTAGGGATGTGATGTACATCACAAGAAATAAATACTTGGCTGTGTAGGAACTACTAAATTTTTTTTTTTTCTTAAAAGACCCACTTTTATTTTGGAGTAGAAATGAACAGGAAGATTCATTTATGTGCATCCCACCTATAACAGTGCTAAGTAGAAGATGGTGGAAAGACAAAACCAGCTTTTCAACTAAAATGAATGTCATCATTCTTCCTCTCTGTCTTCCCCTGCTGAACCCATTTCCTCCTTTCTGTGGCATCAGTGTTTCCTAGTTTTCCCAGCTCAGAACCACAGAATCAGTCTGGTTTGTCTCTGACTCAGTCATTCATCAAGGACTGTTTTAGCTTTGTCTCTTGCTTCTGTGCTCTTCCCTCCATATCCCATCTAAATCAAGCCTTTGCTACTCCTCAGCTGGGCCAGTACCTAGATCTTTCTGACACCTGCCCTCTCACCCCTCCTCCCTTCCTCTGTTTAAAAACTTTAAAAAATCTCACTAAATTAAGTCCATATTCTTAGCTGGGCATCAGTATCCTTTGCTACGTGGCTTCAGCTTACCATGCTAGCCTTAATTCCCATGTAACAATGTGCTACCTGCCCTGGTCAAACTAGGCTATTTGACGTTGTTCAGTAAGCCTATGCACTGGTCTATCCCTCTGCCTAGAATGTCTTCCTTTCACCTCTACCTGCCAAAATCCTACCTACCAAGGTAGGATTCAAATTCTGCCAACCCCTGCCGTGATTTCCACAGTCAAAAGCATTGTCTCTTTGGTCTGACCATTCACAGTCATTCATTTTCCCCTTATTTATGGTATTTTTTCTATTCTAGACCATGTGTTCTAATTACAGTCGTTCTTTGCTTAACAACACGGGGGGTGGGGGGTACATTTCAGAAATGCGTCATTAGGTGATTTCATCATTGTGTGAACATCATGGAATATACTTACATAAACCTAGATGGTATAGCCTATTGCTCCTGGGCTACAAACCTGTGCTGAGTACTGTAGACAGTTATAACACAGTAGTAAATATTCATGTCTAAACATAGAAAAGGTACAGTAAAAATATGGTATAAAAGATAAAAAATGGTACAGCTGTATAGTACACTAACCATGAATGGCGCTTGTAAGGCAGGAAGTTGCTCTAGGTGAGTCAGTGAATGGTGAGTGAATGTGAAGGTCTAGGACATTACTGTATATTACTATAGACTTTTTACCAAAAAAAATTCTTTCTACAATAATAAATTAACCTTAGCTTACTATAACTTTTTACTTTATAAACTTTTAAAAAACTTTCTCTGTTAACACTTAGCTTAAAACACAAACACATTGTATAAGTATATACACATTTTTTCTTTATATCCTCATTCTATAAGCTTTTTTCTGTTTAAAAAAATTTTTTTTTTTTTTTTTTTTTTTTTACTTTTTAAACACTTTGTTAAAACTAACACCATTATCCCAGGCCTACACAAGGTCAGCATCATCAGTATCACTGTCCTTCACCTCCACATCTTGTCCCACTGGAAGGTCTTTAGGTTTAAGGGCAATAACATGTATGGGGCTGTTATCTCCTATAATAACAATACCTTCTTCTGGAATGCCTCTTGAAGGACGTGCCTGAGGCTCTTCTTGAGGAGTAGGTTTATTTACACCAGCATCACCACAAACACGTGAGTAATACTTTGAGCTATGTCTTTATAACAACTATGATGATGTCACTAGGTGATAGGAATTTTTCAGCTCCGTCAAATCTTATGGGACCACCATCATGTGTGGTCTGCAGTTGACTGAAACGTCATTGTTACGTGGTGCATGACTGTATTTGTATGCATGTCTTACCCTCTTTTAAAAGAGCACAAAGAGCTTTCCTTTTTTATTCTTTTATCCCTCATAGCACCTAGCACAATACCTTGCATTTACCATCAATGATAACAAAAACTATAATAAACTTAGCTCAGTATTCATTGCAAAAAAGAATGAAGATCAATCTAAAGATGTGGTTTTAATTAACACACAGGTGTGGGAAATGCTACTGCCTGTGTCTTACATGAAATTATCTATGTCATTGGTGGCCACTGCGGCTACAGAGGAAGCTGCACCTATGACAAGGTCCAGAGCTACAATTCAGATATCAACGAATGGAGCCTCATCACCTCTAGTCCACATCCAGGTAACAAAATACTATCTCAGCTGGTACTTGTGATGCAGTTTATCAGTGTAAGGGATGGCTAAAAAATGGGCTAGAAATAGAAAATGCTAATTTTGTAGTAGACTACACATGGGTATAGTTAAAAGGCTCAAAATATTCATATATCCATATAACAATAATCATGATTAGATTTCAGTTGGATCTCATCTACATATATTTTTCCTGATGTCTTTACACAGTGCACATTGTAAGCCTATGTGGTTAAAGGTGGTAGTTTCTTTTAAAATTTTTTTTCACTTAGGTTGTTTTTTGTGTTTCCTTTTCCTTTGTTATGTGCTTTCTTTCATTTACTACATGCATTACATAAAACACACTTTTTATAAACAGTTAAAAAGCACTGATCTACCTATCACATGGGAAGAGTACCTGGTGATTGGCGTTCAGCTAGAGATTATTTCCTTTTTTAAAGCATGTTCTTTCTGGATTTCAATTTCTATTGAGCACTCACTCTTACAAAATGCAGAGCCCTATGTTGGCCTCACCTTAACAACCAACCATAAGGAGGACAATGTGTCTGCCCATGGATGAGCCTGCCTTCTTTGATGTCTTTTGTTCTTTGACTTTTCTCTTTGTGAAGAGCTTGAGGGGAGCATAGGTTTTAGCCTATTACAGTTATGCCGTGTATTTATATTTTTTTCATTAGGAAAGATTCATATCATCATATCACTGTATCACTTTGAATCATTTTCCATTGAGCATCAGGATTCCATGTGGGTCACTAGAGAGAGTAGTTGAAATTCACAAGCTTGAACTATCTGAGAGTAAAAGTAATAGGGAATCCTCTTGAGCACTTACCATAAGTCAGGCACTGGCTAAGCACATTGTATGTAAGATGACCTTAAATTCTCACTATAGCTCTATGACTACGTCTTGTTTATCACCATTTTACATATTTGGAAATGGAGACTACGAAAGGATAAGTAACTTTCCCAAGGTCACACAGTTTGAAAATAGTGGACCAGAATTCACATTCTCGCAGTCTGAATTCTTCAGCCTGTTTGTAACTGCTAAGCAATCTGCCTCTTAAGGGAAGCTCTCCTGCTTTGACCACTACAGCTCATACGTCATCTATCTCATCTTATGGTTCAGGTGGAGTACACTTGAATCTGGTGCTACATCTCCATATGCCATAGGCTTTGTGTAAGAAGAAACTTCAGCCACAGGCTTCAGAGCCCTGGCTCTGAAGACATCATGGAGGGCACAGGCCTAGCCTACATGTACCATCCCAGACTCTCTGTTATGGTCACTGAAGTTATCACAGAAAGTAATCATAACAGCTCATGTTGAGTAATAGCTATCTATTCAGTAAGTATGTACCAGGCACTAACTATTCCAATAATTTTACATGTATTAATTTATTTAAACCTCACAATAATTCTATGAGCTAGGTACTATTATTATCTCATTTTACAGGCCACTGAGGCAGAGAAATTAAATAAATTTCTGAAGGTCAGCCAGCTATTGCTTGTTAGAGGTGAGGTTCAATCCCAGACAGTTTAGCTTGGAGCTCATACTCCTACCAATTTCACTATTAACTCATTTGAACCTCATGTCAACTTTATGAGTTAGATATTACTCTGCCCGTTTTGTGGACAGACTTGTATTTACGAAGAAAATCCAATGCATGAAAAGTCAGATTAACAAATTAGAGGACAGTTATTTATATTATAAATTGAACATATATTTCATAAAGGGATTCCCTTAAAAACTAGTGTCCCATGACATATTTAAATTGCATATAGCTTATTGACTACTTGAAAAGAGTCTAAAAGGCAGTGTGACTTAATCCAAAGTATTAAAAGCCATGGAAAATTGAAAATCAATCCAAAATAAATATTAAAATACAGTATAAATCAATGGGAACATATAATACCACTTGTAAAGTTTTGATTTACATTGGACTTTTTCCTGACAAAATGTAAAAAACAGTTATCAAATTAGCATCTTGCATGATATGCTCTATTTAGCTTTCACAGTGCTTAAAATATTTTTGACTGATAAAATTTAGGAGATTTCAAATAAAAATCGTGATTTCCAGCCTATAGAAAAATTGGAATATCTGGCAGCCTTGGACATATTCCTTCAGCAGCGATCACTGGAGCCAGGTTGTAGCTGTTCCTGTTAGATGAGACTTATATGCTCTGTTTCACCATGATTCCTCCAATTCTCATCACATCATAGACCTAGGGGGCCTGTGCTGTTGTTTTTCTTACCCCTGGCCTGCTTCACTCAGCTAGTGTATTATCTCCTTAAGCTCTTGAAGGCATTTGCATCTGCATCCACTGAATTATATACAGCAACGTATGCTTCTTTGGCACTTTACCAGCACCTCTTGAATGTAAAATGTCAGTCTTGAGTTGACCTTATATAGATACATAGTTAGACTAAGAAGAAATGACTACTATTATTTTTTAAAGTTGTTATAAATGTTATCTTTTTTCTTAACTCCTTTAACAGGGTAGCTTTGTATAGTTGAAAAACATGGGGTTATTGTTCAATTAAATTCAAGATGACATTTATTGAGACCCTACATTGGAAAAGGTAGTATTCTAGTAGTTATATAAGATGCAAAGGTGACTAAGTGCTGGTCTCTACTGCCACAGGAACTCAGAATCTAGTAGCAAATGTACATACATAATGGGAATACAGAAGAATCTTTGGTAAGTTCTGTAATACACAAAGAAATGCTGTTGAACTTGAGAACAGAGAGAGCTGAAGTCTAATTAAGGGAAATTTGGCACTCTTAGAATGCTTTGGGTAGGTAGTTATGATTATGGGTAGGTAGAAAAAATTAGCTGGGCATGGTGGCACATGCCTGTAGTCCCAGCTACTTGAGAGGCTCAGACAGGAGGTTGGCTTGAGCCCAGGAGTTTGAGGTTGTAGTGAGCTCTGATGATGCCACTGTACTCTAGTAAGACTCTGTCTCCCCCTCCAAAAAAAACAAGAAGAGAACCCCTTTTAGAACACATTGGTTATTTCTTTTCTGTATCTTTTCAGAGTTAAAAAAAAAAAAAGAATACATTGGGAGATAAACAGAAGGCCAGGAGATCTGCTAAGACTGCTGTATTAATAACAGCCAGATGAGGAATGCTGAAAGCCTGAGAAGTGATAGGAGTAGAAAAAGAGGGGCAGATGTGAGGAATATTATATATTCAACAGCTGGTTGCTTCCTTGGCTGATTGGATACAGGTTATGGGGCAGAGAAAGGAGTTGACAGTCATCCCAGGGCCTCCAGCCAGTTGCCTGAGAGGATGGAGGGTACTGAAGGAGAAGCCAATGGGGAGGGAGAAAATGGGAGATGAGTTCAGTTTTGAAGTTGAGGGTGAAGGACTAGTTGAAGAACCCAAAAGAGCTGTCCAGCAAGCAATGGGAAATGTGGGTCTGGTGGAGGGATGTAGCTAAATATAGAGATCTAGGCATTGTTTGCTTGGATGACGGCTGTGGGTATGGGGATGCATGAGATGCCTTGGGAGGGCAGGCCCAGCAAGACAGTTATGGGCAGAATCTTAGGAAACAGGCTGAGCTGAAGAATGAGCTGAGGAAGAAGAGTGCATGAAGAACAGGGAAGGAACAGTAGATAAAGAAGGGTCTGTGCAGAGCTGTATAGAGTGGGGAAGAGAGAGCTCTCTCCTTGACCTACCATTTATTTACTTGCCTATAACAGCGACTTAAGCGCTTGGGCCTTACTTTCCAGCAAAATAAGGAAGTTGGACTACATAAGCTTTATAAGTCCTTTCAATGAGAACTATCTTAGGGAAAAAAATCGAAATCAATTCCAATGGATGTCATGGTTGTCTCTGAATCCCTCTGTCTCTTTGTTCATATCACTCGCGTTAACACTGAATACAACTGCCATGTATTTATTTTAACATTTTTGTGTAAACTCTTTGCGCTGTGACAGATCGTGTCATTCCCATGCTTGATCACTCATTTGTTCACCATTGATATGTCTAATAGATATGTGCTGAGTGCTTCCTATGCATATTCTATACACAGTGCTAGGAGCACAGTAAATAAGTCCCGTGGCACAGTCCCGTGGCCTTAGTATCTTAGAGGAGTTGACTGACAAAAAAATGCAGTTACAGCTGAGGAAGGAAAAGTTCCTATCAACAGTAACAGAACATTGTGTTATATTTGGGTAACAGGAAAAAGAATCAGAAATCACTTTATTTTAAACATTTTTACTACTATAGGAAGACTGGGATACCTTTCTCAACATAAGAAGCACAAATTGAGGATTTTTTGGTAACCTTTGAAAAACTTAAGAAAAGCCTAGCAGGCTCATTGTTGAATCACTTATACCAACTGATAACATTTTTGAACCACCCTTAATTTTCACAATAACCATTGATGGAATAATTCATATAATTTATATAAACAGTGTTTTACAAGTACTTGAAACAACTAACTCCTATAAAAATTCTACATATATATAACTGAAAAGTAAACAAATGAGTTTTTAAGAGGTAGGGGGGCCGGTGCGGTGGCTCATGCTTGTAATCCTAGCACTCTGGGATGCTGAGGCGGGAGGATCGCTCAAAGTCAGGAGTTTGAAACCAGCCTGAACAAGAGTGGGACCCCGTCTCTACTAAAAATAGAAAGAAAATTCATTGGCCAACTAAAATATATAGAAAAAATTAGCCAGGCATGGTGGCGTGTGCCTGTAGTTCCAGCTACTCGTGAGGCTGAGGCAGAAGGATTGCTTGAGCCCAGGAGTTTGAGGTTGCTGTGAGCTAGGCTGACGCCACGGCACTCTAGCCCGGGCAACACAGTGAGACTCTGTCTCAAAAAAATAAAAATAAAAAGAGGTAGGATAATTATTTCTTTGAATAATTGAAAATATTTAAATTGAATTGAAATTTGAGAACAATATGTGGAGTCAAAGCAAAGATGCCCTCTTCTGAAACTTTGCTTAACCTTGCAGACCTAGGTAGTGGGGCCAAGCATGATGGCTCACTCCTATAATGCCAGCATTTTGGGAGGCCAAGGTGGGAGGATCTGTTGAGGCCAGGAGTTTAAGACTAGCCTGAACGACATGGCAAGACCCCATCTCTACAAAAAATAAAAAATTAGCCAGTCGTGGTGGTACCTGTAGTGCCAGCTACTCAGGACACTGAGGGATGAGGATCACTTGAGCCCAGGAGTTTGAGGTTCCTGTGATCTAGGCTGATTGCCATGGCATTCTAGCCCAGGCAATGGAGCAAGACTCTGTATCAAAAGAAAAAAAAAAACAAAACACCCTATCTAGGTAGGAAGAACTTTATTGATAAGAAGTTGTCTTGTACTCTTTTTTTTTTTTGGCATATTATGGGGGTACAAATTTTAAGGTTTCAATAAATGCCCTTTCCCTCCCTCCCCCCACAAGTCTGAGTTTCCAGCATGACCATCCCCCAAATGGTGCACATCTCACTCATTGTGTGCGTATATACCCACCCCCCTCCCTGTTTTGTACTCTTAAAGAGGAAATCACATTTCTGATTGTACATTCTTTCTAAAGAAGGGCTTGCTTATAAGATTTCCTTCCACATGATAGTGTGGGCACACATTGGGGCTCAAGAGGGTACAAGGTATAATTCATTCATTAATCTAGTAAACATTAAACAAGGAACATCCCAGATAGTAAGAAGTGCTATGGAGAGAATTAAAATAGGATGATGTGGTAGGCATGCCTCACTGGCCACTTCAGATTGGATGACAAGGAATGCCCTCTGGAAAAGTGACAGTAAGATAAAATCTGAGTGACAAGAAGAAAGCAGCCCCAGAAAGACCTGGGAAAAGGAGAAACTTCAAGACAGAAGGAACTGCTCAGCAACAGCCAGTTAAATCTTTATTTATTTGTTGTAATGTAAGTGCCAGTGACAAATCTTCCTCTTCCTTCAGGGCTGCAGCTAGAAGTATTTGAGTGTAATTTTACGACTGATATTCCCAGAGAATGAATTATTAGGCTAGGAGTGATGTTAAAAGTGGGAGTGTGGGAGTAATAGGACTGGGACTAGGATGAGGCCAGCGAGACATTTGAGGCACAGAATTTAAGGAGTCGCTCAGAGAGTGATTCAGAGAGTTGTGCCTCCGTACATTTTGCACTTTAAGCACCTCACTTGCCTCACCGTCATCACAGCCCTGGGAAGAAGGGAGTGGAAGTAGAGATGTGAAATGTCCTTGTGCCTTCAAGAGCCAACGGATTTGGATGTGGAGGAGGAGATGAATAAAATGTGAAACACTAGAACAGCCTAGGAAGGGGGCCCCTAGATACAGACTTCCAGCCCTAGGACCCAGATCCCACATAGCAGCCCTCTGCCGGGGGCACCTTGCCCAGCTTCTGAGGGTAATAGACTTTCATATCCCACAGTCTTGGTGTGTATTTCTCTAACTTCCTGTGTCCATAGCTGGACCAGCAGTGTGAGAGAAGCAAGTGAAGCCATCCTGTGTGGCACCTGTGGCAGCAGACAAAACAGATCGTCTGCCACTGGCTACAGGGATAGCTGCCAGGATCTGAAGGAACCTGCACCAACTTACCTAGTATGTCTTCCTAGAAGAAGGACTCTACTGCTACCATCTTGAAAGATAGGTGTCAAATAAAAGGTTTCTGTGTTGGGAAATTCCCAGAAGGGTGGTGGTCTGTGGAATGAGTTCCTCCCTGGCATCTTGCAAAGCCAAGCTTAAGGGTGAGCTGAGGGATAAAGGGAGTGTGGCAGGAACAGGTGATTTGAATCAGGTGACAGGGAATGGATTTTAAGCCTCAATATTGCAGTCCTGTGTGCCACAATTAAAATGTCACCACTACTCTTATTTTTGTGTGTGAAGTTGGAAAGGATTATTATATCACCACACTATGATATTTCCTTTATTTGTTAATCTGAAAAATTGCTCTTTTTTTTTTTCTTTTTAAAAGAATATGGATTGTGCTCAGTTCCATTTGAAAATAAGCTCTATCTAGTCGGTGGACAAACTACAATCACGGAATGCTATGACCCTGAACAAAATGAATGGAGAGAGATAGCTCCCATGATGGAAAGGAGGATGGAGTGCGGTGCTGTCATCATGAATGGATGTATTTATGTCACTGGAGGATACTCCTACTCCAAGGGAACATATCTTCAGAGCATTGAGAAATATGATCCAGATCTTAATAAGTGGGAAATAGTGGGCAATCTCCCAAGTGCCATGCGGTCTCATGGGTGTGTTTGTGTGTATAATGTCTGATTGAATCTGCAGAAATGACCAGGTAATCACTGTTCTGGAGTATAGGGAGAAAAGAATGGACTGTAGGGTTTGGAGCTCCTTACTTGTTATTGTGATCTGACACATGACAGGGGATCACTAGATTTTAATTCCTAACCCCACTCTACTCCCAAACCCAGTGATTAATGGGCAAGAAAAAATCTTATGTATATATATATAATTGAATAAGTGGGGTTAACCCCTATAATCTCTGCTTTTCGAAGGTGATATGGAATAATTTGACACTTGGTAAAATGTGAAATACTTTTGTAGTGAATCTTTTCCTCCTGGTAGTATCAACACTGGGGATAGGTCAGAATCATTCTATGGAATGAAATGTCTCTTAAGAGCCATTAACTAGCAGGAATTTGAAATTTAAAGAGGAAATCTTCTCTACCTCTACAAAATCAACACTTAAAATTTTCATTTCACCTTTAGAATTATTTAGAATGTAAACTTTAAGTCTGTTTTTTTCCTTTGTAGTGTAATTTATTGTTGTTATTCTTTATTTACTGACTACCAGATATATATAAAATAATGTGCAAAGGATTATTACTGTTCAAAGAGTTTACAAATTAAATTTAAAAAGAATGGCAAGTATGAAAAATTGCAGAGAAGAAAGTCAAATATTTGCTTATGCTAAGGGCTATTTTTAATTTTCAGCTTTGATGTAAATTGCTGGCTTAGGTGTCTTTAGTTTAAGCATGTTAGGAAATGCTCTTTATTCTTACGTGTAAATACATGTCTGCTTATAAAGTTGAATTTCAGAAAGCATGTAGAACAGTTGTGGTATAGTAGAAAATACCTTGACAAGAAGATAATTTGCATTCATTTCCCAGCTCTACCACTAACTAGATTTTGTTACTTGAGTCACTTAACCTGTCTTTGATTAGAGCTTCCTGACCTATCTATGCACATTGGCACTGCAGGTCATAGATGTGCCTAGATAAGGATCTGCTCACCCCTTGATGCAGCTAAAGGTAATCGGGGTCACCTTTGTCCATTTTCTCCAATGTGCCTACAGGATCACTTTCCATGTGTGCCATAACTTGGGAAAAGTTGGGAAGCATTGCCTAACTTAACTCCTCTAAACCTTTAGTTATCTGTAAGACCATCTATTCTATATTCTTCTTTTTTTTTAAAGAGACAGTGAATATTTTTAATTTTAAATACTGATGTTTAAAACTACCTAACACCTCTGGTTTTTAAAAAAAATTTTAGGAGATTTTTTTTTTTTTTTTGAGAGAGAGAGAGTCTTGCTCTGTCACCCCAGCTAGAGTACAGTGGCATCATCATAGCTTACTACAGCCTCAGACTGCTGGGCTTCGGGTGATCCTCCTGCCTCAGCCTCCTGAGTACCTCGGGCTACAGGCATATACCACCATGCCTGACTAATTTTTCTACTTTTTATAGAGATGGTGTCTTGCTCTTTCTTGCTCAGGCTAGTCTTGAATTCCCGAGCTCATGATCCTCCTGCCTTGGCCTCCCAGAGTGCCAGGATTACAGGCATGAGCCACTGCGCCTGGCCAGGAGATTATTTAAGCATTTATTTCAGATGTCATTTTAAAAAGATACAACCCTTCAGGAATGCAATATAGTACAACATAGCAAGGGACATAAAAATGATTATATCTTTTGCCCCATAAATTCTATTCCTATATTTTTAACTTTTTTAAAAAAATTTCAAAAAAAGATAAATGCATGAAGATATTTATGTCTGCATTATTTAAATAGCAAAAAATTGTTTAAAAAATCCATGTCAAAGATGAAAGTGGGCTAATAAAAATAGTGAAGTGTTATACTGCCATTAAAATAATTATTTGGAAAACTGTGTAGAAACATGGATATGTCTGTGATGTGGTAAGTAAAATGAGCACAATACAAAATAGTATGCACGCTGATTGTGACTTATAAAATCTTTATGCATGTGGAAGGTAATATGCAAAACAAATTCATTGTGTTAGTGTAGGGAGCTATGGAATGATTTTTTATTTATTTAAATGTTTTTCTTTAGTATTACTTTGAATTTTCAATAAAAATAAATAAATCACTGTGTACATGGTAAGACTGCTTGAATTTGGGCTAATTGGGTTAAAGGACAGTCTGAATTAGTGAAACAACTAAACTGTAGACTATTTCAATCAATAATTGAATTATAGACTTTTATTGCTCTCAAGAACATATAGCAATTAATGCTGGACTGATATGTTGCCCAGTATTGTTTTAGAGATCAGTTTTATAGAACAGATGAGAACAATTGAAATTACCTTCCCCTCCAGCTTATATAGGTCCTTTGCCAGCTTATATAGGTCCTATATAATCCTGACTCAAGTTTATCCTCTGGAAATTCTTCCCTGTTTTGGCCACAGTAAAACTCCCATTTTCATAGTTAAGATTTTATAATTTATGTATACATAGTGTGTCTCTTGGCTAAATTTTAGGTATGTATTACATCTTATTCTTAGTATTATCAAGGTCTAGCATTTCATATGTATATCCAGTGAAAGGGACGATGATATGGATTATTTTTACAGAAAGCATTATGGAGGTGCTCCAAGGATCTTGAAAATTGTGATCTGAGGCATTTAATTTGCAGTTCTTATTTTATATAAAATTCTTTTTTGCTATTGATTTGTGCACAGAAGAAAAGATTAAGGAAGGTACACAAATTTCTGTCAGTTATTTCAAGTTCTAAATCACTGTAGAATGAATGAAAAATATTTTACTAAAATAAAAGCCATTGCTCTGAGAAGGCAAACACTGTACTACAAAATAGTGAAACTTGTGGAGATGATTTTAAGCATGACTTAAGATGACTTTATCCAAATTTTAAAAGTTGCCGTTTCTCACAGGTTTTTTTTTTTAGTTTTTTAGCTGAAACTGAAAGAGAATTCAAGTCTAACGTATTTGCTTAAAGACACATTAGCCTTTGTTTTCCCATTCATGTAAACATATACCTGTTGTGTTGTAAACTGAGTGTTTTTGTCTTCCCAAAATTCATGTGGAAGCCCTAACCTTCAACATGACTATATTTGGAGATAGGGCCTTTATGCAAACAATTAAGGTTAAATGAGGTCCTGAGGATGGGACCCTGATCCAACAGAATAAGTGTCCTTCTAAGAAGAGAATCCTTGGTGTCTTCAAGTCAGAAGTGAGCCCTCACCAGAACCCAATCATGTTGGCATCCTGATCTCAGACTTCTAGCCTCCAGAACTGTGAGGAAGAAAATGACTGTTTGCCATCCAGTCCATAGTATTTTGTTATAGCAGCCCAAGCTGACTAATGCAGCCTGTGAAGGAAATAGCCCATTATATGATGCAATTTAGGTGCTGGATCAGCTGGTAGTAGACAATCTGTCTGTAGACAACCCCTCCTCCCTCCCATCACATGTTCAAAGCAACCAGAAACACCTGTTTTATTAGTCTACAAATGTCTGAAACTATAAATACAGCTGCTTAGGTCAGAGTAGACATATCTTGGGGTTTCTGTCTGCCTCAGAGCAGTTCTCCCCAAGGCTGTATCTGTGCTGGTGCTGATGCCCTAACTCATTCCCTGTGGGACACTTATACACTTGAATTATGCTATGGTTTGGATGTTTGTCCCCTCCAAACTTCATGTGGAAATGTGATCTGCATTGTTGGAGGTAGAACTTAACGGAAGATGTTTGGGTCTAGAGGGTGGATCCAGGGCTATGATTGACCAAGGTCCCTGCTGTAAGGACTAAGCTGGTTTGAGTGAATAAAACTAATAAAGATGCCACAGTGATTAGGGGTGGGGAATGATGCTGACATCTTGGTTTTAGGCCTCCCTGATGTAGTTCCATCCTTGTCTTTTCTACACTTTGGTTTTATGAACCAATAGATCTTTTTGTTTAGAGTTGGGTTTTTGTCTTTTATAACCAAAGAAGGGCTGACTAATGTCTTGCAAGTACTTTTTCCCTTGTTAAAATGTAAATATTTTTCAGAAAGTATATTATTATTTTTTATTTCTACCTGCAACTTTAATTCTCCTTTGCCATGTAACCTAATATATTCACAGGTTCCAGTGATAAGGACATGGACATCTTTAGGAGGCCATTATTCTGCCTACCACAGGTAATAATATATTGTCCTAACCTGACTTTTACAATTCCATTTGATCTGAGAGGAGATTCTGATAGAAAGAAACAAAAAACGATGGGTCCCAGCGACTCCTGAGAACTGGAAGATAGAAAATTGGTTAAAAAAAAAAAGTTGGATGACAGGGTCATTGACTGTTAGACCATTCTGCCAAGGGCCAGCCTGTCCAGCCTGAAAACAAGTTATAAATGCAAGAAGAGTCATTAATTGTATCAAAGATGTGGATTACCAACCCCATAATCCTTCTTTAGTGGCAGAGAAGAGCCCCAGGTCTTTCTGTATATTAGGAATCCATGTACCTTAGATTTTAATTAATCTAAGCCAGTCATGGTTATTCCATCCTCCTTGCTAGTATTTGGTTTATGAATATATATGAAAACAGTTCTAACCTCTGAGATTGCTAAGAGGGGTTGTGTGTTTGTGGGGGTCTTATAGCCAAAAAAGAAAAAGGTTGTTTGCTTCTAGGAGATGGATAGAAAGACAACATGGTAACAATCCCATATTTCTTGAGATTAATATACAAAGATTTTTCATGTAATTTCTTTGCCAATTTTTTCTTTTTCTTTCTTTCTTTTTTTTTTTTTTTTTGAGGCAGAGTCTCGCTTTGTTGCCCAGGCTAGCGTGAGTGCCGTGGCATCAGCCTAGCTCACAGCAACCTCAAACTCCTGGGCTCAAGCAATCCTTCGGCCTCAGCCTCCCGAGTAGCTGGGACTACAGGCATGCGCCACCATGCCCAGCCAATTTTTTTTTCCTATATATATTAGTTGGCCAATTAATTTCTTTCTATTTATAGTAGAGATGGGGTCTTGCTCTTGCTCAGGCTGGTTTCGAACTCCTGACCTTGAGCAATCCGCCAGCCTCGGCCTCCCAGAGTGCTAGGATTACAGGGGTGAGCCACCGTGCCTGGCCAACACACCAGAATTTTAAATATAGTAGCCTTATGGCATTTTAATGTCTAGTATATGTTGTCAGTTGTCCAGTATCCATTAACTCCATCCTCCTGTTTGTAACAAGACACTCTCTACCTGGGCACATGGGTATCCATCTTTGTGTCAGTCTGCTGCAGCACACATGCATATAAGGGTAAAGACTTTGAGGGAAATGGGGAGTCATCTCAGGGATTTGAACGAGGAGGGAATGATCACAGTGTTTGGTAGACTATATTGTTACTATGGGCAGCAGAGATTTATCTGCTTACAGGGAAAGTCTGGTAAAACACAGGCTCCTCTCCAATCAAAGAGCTGACCACAAGGTAGCATCCAAGACCCTGAAGTAAGCCTCTGAGGAGACTAGGGCACTGGAGAACTGGGTGGGTGGCTCTCCTTTCCCTCATCTTAAATTCTTCTAAATATTGGTCTTTACAGATAAGGAAGGAGAAAGCAAAGGGAAGGAGCCTGATGGTTTCTTTTCTTTTTTTTTTTTTTTTTTTGAGACAGAGTCTCTCTTTGTTGCCCAGGCTAGAGTGAGTGCCGTGGCGTCAGCCTAGCTCACAGCAACCTCAAACTCCTGAGCTTGAGCAATCCTGTGCCTCAGCCTCCCGAGTAGCTGGGACTACAGGCATGCGCCACCATGCCCGGCTAATTTTTTTTATATATATATATTAGTTGGCCAATTAATTTCTTTCTATTTTTATAGTAGAGATGGGGTCTCGCTCAGGCTGGTTTTGAACTCCTGACCTTGAGCAATCCACCCGCCTCGGCCTCCCAGAGTGCT
The DNA here is from genome assembly GCA_008750895.1 of Mirza zaza. NCBI lineage: Eukaryota > Metazoa > Chordata > Mammalia > Primates > Cheirogaleidae > Mirza > Mirza zaza. The sequence continues at coordinate 16,695 of VSMD01061881.1, read as the reverse complement.
AGTATTACAGGCGTGAGCCACCGCGCCCGGCCCCTGATGGTTTCTGATCCTGATTTTAAGAGACAGGATGCTGTGCTACTTCTACTGATGTTTTGTTATGTTTTTGTAGTTGTTTTCTAATTAAACTTTGAGCTTCCTCACTAAAACAAATTTCAAAGTTTCAGCTTATTCATTGCAATGGCCAAGAACTTCTTTATTTATAACTTATGGAATAAAAGCACAGAGGTTCACAGAAGGCGGATGTCACTATGGAAACACACCCAGTTAGACCTACTTTTCAAAATATGGTAGGTATGCAAGATGAAAAACTCAAATGGGGAATATAACATAAAATACACTTGAAGATTGAAGTTGTATCCAGCCAAGAGAGTTATGATAATATCTATTGGGCACAACTTTGCTTTAAACTTTCTAATTATTTCATAAACTAGTTGCGTGCTGTGATTTTGGTGAGGCTGAGTAAATGTTTGGATTCATGGGGTTTCCTAACTGTGCAATTTCTGCCCCAAACCTTCTCAGAGAAGTTTCTTCTTATTCAAGCAGACAAAGGTTATGGAGTCCATTACCTTGTCTTCCTAACGTCTTTCAAAAGCAGAACTATAAAAGGGGATAGACATATTTTTAAACCAATAATGTTGAGTTTCTATATTTATTTAAAAATGCTGGAAAATAATTTTATTTCTTGTTTGTGTTGACTAGACCTCTTAACATGTTGATAAGGGGTAAATGTTCTCTGAAAGAGTCTTCCTGAAGATACCTTATGCTGGAAATTGGGAGATAGAAAAGCAGAAGGAAATTGTAACAAAGACTGTTTCAAAGACCTTCAAAAAAAATTTTTTTTTGAGACATACTCTCACTTTGTTGCCCAGGCTGAAATGCCATGGTGTCAGCCTAGCTCACAGCAACCTCAAAGTTCTGGGCTCAAGCAATCCTTCTGCCTCAGTCTCCCGAGTAGCTAGGGCTCAGGCATGCGTCACCATGCCCAGCTAAGTTTTTTTCTATATATTTTTAGTTGGCCAATTAATTTCTTTCTATTTTTAGTAGAGATGGGGGTCTCACTCTTGCTCAGGCTGGTCTCGAACTCCTGACCTTGAGTGATCCTCCCGCCTTGGCCTCCCAGAGTGCTAGGATTACAAGCATGAGCCAACACGCCTGGCTGCCCTTTAACAACTTATTAAGCTGTACATTTATTCCATGAGGATTTCTGTATTTGTATTATATTTAACAGTAAAAAAAGGTTTTAAAAAAAATCATACCACAACTAGTGAAGCTCTTATCTCAAATGTCTTCCTGTGCATAAGGTTCTATCATCTCTAGACTGGGAAGGTGTGACACGCTTCCTCCATGAGCAAGGTGTAAAGAGGAAAAAGCTAAAGGGACAGGAGACGGCTGTAGAAACATACCTTTGGGAAACCATAAGTACCACTTTTATGTATCTATCTGTCCAGAAAAGAACTAGAAACAGAATTTATCTGTGGACTTTCAAAAGGAAGATGTATTTTATAAATTTTAGCAGCTAACAAGCTTTGCTAAGAGTGTTCACAGATTACACAGGACCAGATAGTGAACTAAGTTTGGGGGATCATAATTGGCTATACCCTGTTAAGGCCAATGGATACAGTGCTGGTATTACAGTTTCCCCAACAAGAACATCTGTAGGTTATTGTAGGTATACAATCTTGTGTACTGGTTTGAATTTCAAAGTTAAAAGTTGAAATACGGCCGGGCGCGGTGGCTCACGCCTGTAATCCTAGCTCTCTGGGAGGCCGAGGTGGGCGGATCGTTTGAGCTCAGGAGTTCGAGACCAGCCTGAGCAAGAGCGAGACCCCATCTCTACTATAAATAGAAAGAAATTAATTGGCCAACTAAAATATATATAGAAAAAATTAGCCGGGCATGGTGGCACATGCCTGTAGTCCCAGCTACTTGGGAGGCTGAGGCAGCAGGATTGCTTGAGCCCAGGAGTTTGAGGTTGCTGTGAGCTAGGCTGACGCCACGGCACTCACTCTAGCCTGGGCAATAAAGTGAGACTCTGTCTCAGAAAAAAAAAAAAGTTGAAATACTGACAATCTTTACTGACAATCTTGTGTGTACTACAGGGTGCAACTTACAGTGACGCTTCCTAAACCAGCACAGAACACACCCTTAGTATGTGGCCAGTTGGAATCTACAATATTCACTGGGTGTTTGTGCAAGATGCTCAACACCTCTCCAGTGAAGCCCCAAAGGGAATATGATCTTTTAAAGTTATTTATTTATTTAGAGATAGGGTCTGGCTCTGTTGCCCAGGCTAGAGTGCAGAGTCAGGATCATAGCTCACTACAGCCTTGAACACCTGGGCTCAAGTGATCCTTCTGCCTCAGCTCCCAAGCAGCTAGGACTACAGGTGCATGCCACTACACCCAGCTGGTTTTTAAATTTTTTTGTGGAGACAGAATCAAGCTTTGTTGCCCAGGCTGGTCTCACATTCCAAGCCTCAGGTGATCCTCCCACATCAGCCTCCCAAAGTGCTAGAATTATAGGTATGAGCCACCACAGTCTGGCCCAACGAGAATATTACTTTTAACTCATAGGACTAACATAAGAGGTATCTGTTTATAACTAACAATTTCAAAATACCACTGAAACTCAGATTCAGAGTGAAAGACTATGTGGTAATGCCCTTGGATTATGAGAAGACAGTTCTGTAGATAATTATTTTACATTCATTGCCACATAGTCCATAAAATTTGTGTCATAAATTGCTTTTTCTTGCACTTTTTTTTTTTTTTTGAGACAGAGTCTCACTTTGTTACCCAGGCTAGAGTGAGTGCAGTGGTGTCAGCCTAGCTCACAGCAACCTCAAACTCCTGGGCTCAAGCAATCCTCCTGCCTCAGCCTCCAGAGTAGCTGGGACTACAGGCATGTGCCACCATGCTCGGCTAATTTTTTCTATATATATCAGTTGGCCCATTAATTTCTTTCTATTTATGGTAGAGATGGGGTCTTGCTCTTGCTCAGGCTGGTTTTGAACTCCTGACCTCGAGCAATCCACCTGCCTCGGCCTCCCAGAGAGCTAGGATTACAGGCGTGAGTCACCACGCCCGGCCTGCACATTTTTTTTTGGTATTTGTTAATGGTTTATTTATCAAGAGAAACTATTTGTCAGCCCACATAATCATAGCTCAGGAACACAGGTCAAGGAATTCTTTTACGTTCCAGAATCACTCTGCACTCTGAAAGATGCCAGCCTTCCTCATCTCAAAATCTTTCATAGAATCATAATTTCTGTAGAAATCTGCATATGCCTTCTTCTTTGGTTCAGCCACACCAAACTGACACAAAGTTGCAACTCCCAGGGATACCATGAATGCTCCAACAATATGAATCCATAGACGCCTGGCCAGGAGGCCACACATCTGAGGTTTCGCCAAAGTGCCAGAAGCCATGGTAGTAGTTACTGTCCTTGATGGGTATGCCAACCTCACCACATCCTTCCTGGCTGATTTTTCTTGCACTTTTATAAATTATATACCCCTGATTTTTACTAAAGAGTGTTATATACATTGTTAGGAGATGCTGCATTTATTGCCTTCAATAAGAATTAAAATTCCTTTAATTTCTTGACAATAAAATTAATTTCATATTGAGCCCTTCAAATGTGAAGCATTGGTATGTTATGTTCTTTACTACTGTGACAATTAGTGGAGCTTTACTATCAGTGTTGCTATTTTATAATTTTATAAAAATAAATGTTATCTTACACTGCTCTATTTCTTAGCTGTTAAACTATTACTGCTATAGTTAAAACACTTGATATTATGAAGTACTTTGGGTTGTCATATGTATATTAACATTTAAAAATAATAGGCAAAGAGGCCAGGCACTGTGGCTCACGGCTGTAATCCTAGCACTTTGGGAGGCTTAGGAGGGAGGATTGCTTGAGGCTAGTTTGAGACCAGCCTAAGCAAGAATGTGATTCCATCTCTACGAAAAATAGAAAAATAATTGGCCGGGAACGTTGGGTCACGCCTGTAATCCTAGCACTCTGGGAGGCCGAGGCGGGCAGATTGCTCAAGGTCAGGAGTTCAAAACCAGCCTGAGCAAGAGCGAGACCCCATCTCTACTATAAATAGAAAGAAATTAATTGGCCAACTAATATATACAGAAAAAAAAAATTAGCCGGACATGGTGGCGCATGCCTGTAGTCCCAGCTACTTGGGAGGCTGAGGCCGAAGGATTGCTTGAGCCCAGGAGTTTGAGGTTGCTGTGTGCTAGGCTGATGCCACGGCACTCACTCTAGCCTGGGCAACAAAGCGAGACTCTGTCTCAAAAAAAAAAAAAAAAAATTCTGGTGTGTTATATTTCAAAATAAGAGAGATTTGAGAAAAACCTCTGAGTTACTGAGACATGAATAGACAAATAACTGGAAAACCTTTACCTTATACTACATTTTTTAATGTGTCTGGGTCTATATTCACGCTCACCTGGAAGCAGTGTAAGTTGGCACATTTCTGGTGGACATCTGAGAAAAATGAATTAAAATGACAAATGAGGCCAGGCGCGGTGGCTCACGCCTGTAATCCTAGCACTCTGGAAGGCCGAGGTGGGCGGATTGCTTGAGTTCAGGAGTTCAAGACCAGACTGAGCAAGAGTAAGACCCCCGTCTCTACTATAAATAGAAAGAAATTAGCCAAACAACTAAAAATAGAAAAAAAAAATGAGCTGGGCATGGTGGTGCATGCCTGTAGTCCCAGCTACTCGGGAGGCTGAGTGAGGCAGGAGGATCGCTTGAGCCCAGGACTTGGAGGTTGCTGTGAGCTAGGCTGACACCATGGCACCCACTCTAGCCTGGGCAACAGAGTGAGACTCTGTCTCAAAAATAAATAAATACATACATACATAAAAATAAAATGACGAATGAAAAATCGTTTTGAACCAGAAGAGCACCTCCTTAGGCTCAGAATGCTTTTCCCCCCATCTTGATCCTTCCAAACCCCAGTAGCTCTGCTCTAATAGTTTAACAGCCCTGGCCTCTCTTCACCTCCTCACTTGCTACGGAAGGAGGGTGACTTCTCTAACTGTTAAATTTGTACAGAAGAAGCTAGGAAGACTCCATTCAGCCCCTCATCTTCTTAAATGCTGCATGGAGAAGGTTTCACCAGCATTGCCTGTGATCTCTGGAAAGAGATCCAGAATTAGGAAGCTCTCTTAGCTGCAAATGTAAGCCACATTCTTCAACATCAGCTTTCATCAGTAATAAAGGGTATATATTTGTTCACCTGTTTGTCTAATTCTTTTATTTCCTAATGATCTTAGAATTTGGGTGAAGATGAGTGTTATTTATTGCTGTAAGATCCAAACACACATCTAGGGATATGTCTTATTGACATACTTACATACATGGGAAGTGATATGTATACAAGGTTATTCATTGCAGCATTGTTTTTATTTTTAAAGAAGGGGCCTCTCTATGTTGCCCAGGCTGGACTTGAACTTCTGGGCTCAAATGATCCTCCCACCTTAGCCTCCAGAGCAGCTGGGACTACAGACATGAGCCACCGCACCTGACTTGCAGCATTGTTTGTAATAGCAAAAGAAGAGAGCAGTCTAAATGTCCATGTAGTGGATTATTTAAATAAATTAAGACACTGTTGTACAATAGAATACTATGTAGCCATAGAAATTGAGTAAACTCCAAGATATAGTAAGTAAAAAGCCAGAATCACAAAACAAACAAAAACAAGGTACAGAACTATGAGTATAGTATGCTATTATTATAATTGTGTAAGAAAAGGAAAAATATATAAATATTTGCTAGTACATTCATAAATATTTCAGAAAGGATGTATAGGAAACAAACTGGTGACCTTGTTTCATTTTGTCTGGAGGGAAGGGAACCTGGTAGCTAGGTATATTTTATATTTGTTGCTCCTTAAAGTCACAGAAATAATGGGTGAGTACAAATTCAGAGCAGAAATAATGTGTTTCAAAGTAGTAGTAAGTAGCTATAACTCTTTCAAATCTTATTTGTTAGTAGATGGGTTACAAATTAATCACTCAATCTTTAGTCAAATCAAAATGCATTTGTTTGTATGAAGTGAAGCAATTCTTACAATTTTACTTTTTGGGTTTTTTTTTTTGTTTTTTTTTTTTTGAGCCAGGGTTTGTCTGAGTCACCCCAGGCTGGAGTGTAGTGGTGTGATCACCGATCATTACAGCCTCCAGCTCCTGGGCTCAAGGGAAGCAATCCTCATATTTCAGCCTCCTGAGTAGCTAGGATGAGAAGCCCTTGCCACCACAAGCAGCTAATTTTTCTTATTTTTTATTGAGATGGGCTCTCACTATGTTGCCCAGGCTGATTTTGAATTCCTGGCTTCAAGCGATCCTCCCACCTCAAGTGATCCTTCCACTTAGGCCTCCCAAAGTGCTGGGATTATAGGTATGAGACACTGCACCTGGCCTAATTTTACATTTTAAAAAATTTAATTACATTTTTTTAAATAAGCATGTTACTGAGTACCTAAATAAAATTTTCAAATAAATATAATAAAAACAGAAGTACCAGGAGAATTGTACTATATGGAAAGTTATTTATCTGCCTTATTTTCATTTACTCAAAAAATACTTATTGAGAGCCTCCTCCATGCCCTGATCTAAACTCTGGGAAAACAGGAGGGAGACACTGTCCCTTTTCTCGGTAAAGCCTACCTTGGCAGGGCACACAGATAATCAACAAGTAAATAAGCAGATAAACTAACTTTTAAAGGTGCTAGTGCTAAAAGAAAACAAAGCAGAGCTAACAGAATATAGTGGCTAAAGTGAGAGACAAAGAGGGATTATTTTTTCCATTGCAGGGGATAAAATTTATTAAACAAACACATATAGTATGTCACTCTGTGCCCAGTACTATTTTAGGCACTAGGCATAAAGCATTGAACACAGAAGATGAAATCTCTGCTCTCTATAAGTTTAAGACATTCTATTAATGCAGACTGGACAATAAATAATAAAATCAATATTTAATATGCAGAGAGAGATTTACCATGATATCCCAGGGAGGGCTGGGAATTGATGAGGGCTATAGAATGTTCTAGGTGGCAATCCAGATTGCAAAAGCTATACATTCTTATATCAGCATTTCTGGTAAATTACCTAAAGAAATCTTAGAGGGAAGAACTGAATTCTCCAAGGCTCCAAAAATTTGTTATGATTTCTTTTCACATTCTAAATAAATAAATATCTAAACTTCTAAGTAAATAAATATTCACTTTCATACTTGATTTTTAATTATAATTTTTATATTTTGTTTCTTAAGAAAGCCCCCTCTCAAGTTATACAAACTTCAGGCCCCACAAAATCTGCATGTGCCCATAATAAGATATCAGGTGGTAACAAGTGTTATGAAGAAAAGTAAAGGAGGATGAAGAAGATGGAGTGAGATCATTGTGGGGAGGTACTGTTTATATAGGGTGGTCAGCAAAGACCTCTCTGATAGGATGATGTTTGTGCTGAGGTGTGAAGGAAGCAAGACTGGAACCTTAGAAACAGTATAAAGGCCCAAAGGCATATGTACTGAGAAGTTATCTGTACATTTGTTATCTAAAAGGATTTTTCCTAGACTAAATTAATTCTTTTAGATTATTTTATATCTATAAAATCAACATTTATATTAATAAATGTATATACTCATTAAGCTATCAATTCATAAGAAATACAAAAGGTGACTTTGCATAAAAACAAGTTCATTTTCTGTAGATGAACGTGGAATTTAGGATTATACAGAGTCTATAGGCTGACTCACATACTCTTACTTGGTCTTCCATAATGATTACTCCTGAAATCCTAAAATGATTTAAGTTCTCTCTATTTCTACTAGTGGCCTTTCTAGCACTCAACCTCTGAGAACCAAAACAAACCTCTTTTGCATCTTCTGTGAGTCATGCAGTTTGCATTGTTCAGAGGCGAAGGAGGCTTGGCAGGAAGAATCTTAGCTCTGTTTTTAGAGTAAACACATCTATTTAATGAAAACAGGCAATGTGTGCATTGAGTATTATTTTAAGGGAAACAACACAGAAGGGAGGGATGGGGGAAAACCAAAAGAGATCAAAAGGTTATTAAACAGCCTGGAACTAAAATGCACTTTTAAAAAAAGTTTCCAACCAGAGTATCCTGTTTCTTTGCTGTCTACCTTGTATAAAAAACGGTCATTAGAGAGAGGCATGATAAGTTTAACTAGACTAGCCTACCTGAGGCAGAAAGCAGAGCCTAAGTTTTATTTACTTTCAGATCTTCAGGGTAGGGATGCCATACATGTTTATGGAATTAATAATTAATATTAAACTGAGCATTAGCAACCATACTTCTATACTGTCTGATGATACTTGGGTTCAATTTTATTTATGGGCTTCTCATTGTTTTTCCAAAGCTTCCCTACAAAAAAACCCAAGAGAATGAGATGGAGAATTGCCAGGCTCTGCCATATAGTCACAGAAAATAGGAAACTGCCTGACAGTTTTGCCTGACAGTGGGTATTGCAAGGATTGCAAGGCTCAAAACCTGAATGGCATGGTTTACAGTCTCAGAATGATCACCTTACACAGTAGTGTAAGTTGTTTCCCAGCTGATGTAACTGGGAATACAGAAGGCAGGGAGCCTATCATTCTATGTTCCTTTGCCTTGGTGGATATCTCACTTTGCAGAATTGGCAAGAAATGCAAACTTGTGTGTACTCTGGGAGATACAAGGGAGGCAGTGGGAAGCCACATTAACCCTCCTGCATGTCTATCTTGTTATATCCTTTGCTCTGCTGCTTAGTTCATCCAGAACTAAACCAAAGTAAAATCAACTTGAATGATATCCAAGTCGTCTTCTCTCCCTTCCCCAAACCCAGCCCAGAGTCCATGGCCTCATTTTCAGCTTACATTATATTGTCCGGCTCTGTTTTTATAGTAAACACATACATTTAATAAAAGATGACAATTTGTACACAGTGGGTACTGTTCTTTTTCTTTCTTTTTTTTTTTTTTGAGACAGAGTCTCACTTTGTTGCCCAGGCTAGAGTGAGTGCCGTGGCGTCAGCCTAGCTCACAGCAACCTCAAACTCCTGGGCTCAAGTGATCCTCCTGCCTCAGCCTCCCGAGTGGCTGGGACTATAGGCATGTGCCACCATGCCCGGCTAATTTTTTCTATATATATTAGTTGGCCAATTAATTTCTTTCTATTTATAGTAGAGACAGCGTCTCGCTCTTGCTCAGGCTGGTTTCGAACTCCTGACCTCAAGCAATCTGCCCGCCTCGGCCTCCTACAGTGCTAGGATAACAGGTGTGAGCCACCGCGCCGGCCTGAGTACTTTCTTTTTAAGAGAAGCTATAGGAATATGCTCCTGCCCTCGAAAAGCTGACTGTCTAGCGAGGGAGATAAAAATATAAAAACAATTACTACCTAAAGTAATGTCAAAGTTATGGGATCAAAGACACATAGTGAACTAAAGGACGTTCATTCCACTTGATGTAATAGTGTGGAATTGGGCCCTTTCAAATCACTTATTTTTTAATTAGAATTTTAAAACCCAACAAAAGATTTTAAAGTATGGGATTATTTATCTGAACTAGACCTTCTTTATTAGTACACCACAATATCACGTCCATACTTCTTTGGGGTCAGGATAGAAGGCTGTAGAACCTTAATTTCTTGGTGGTGTCTGCAGTGGCTCATTAGTCACCTTGTAGGTGTGAATGTTCTCTGCCTCCTGACTGCCACCTTAGCTCTCACTGTGGCCTGGATGTGGTATGACGGGGTTCACTGAAGTGAGGCCCAGAGCCTCTGGCTATAGTCTTGGCCTCCCAGGGTTAGGAGAGTGGAGAGACAGTGAGCACCCCTACACTGGGAGCAAAGGTCATCAAGCTGTGAAAGCCTGGGGGTTACACTGAGAGAACCACTTGTTGGTCCTAGACATGATGAAGTGCCCTTTGATGGATGTAGGAAGCAGTTGTGGATTGGTTCTAATGGAGGCCAGAATTGGACTTAGAGTCTTAATTCATATATAAAAACAGTAATAAGTGCTATAAATGGGGGAAGCATGGGGTACTACAGAACAGGGGCAACTACCCACAAGAAATGAAGTCTGAATTCAGACCTGAACATGAGTTTGACTTGGCTTGTTTTCCGCCCATCCAGTCACTCTCTCATGCCTCACTGCTCTCTTTTCCACAGTCACCAGAAGCTCGTCTCTTCCATTATCTCTCTCTCTATTCAGCACAGCTGCCAGTCTGACCAAATCCCCTGCCCTTCCAGGCCCTCTAAAACCTTTCCTATGTGCCTTCTAGAACCCTGGAGTTCCAGATATGTGGTAATCATGATCCCCTATATCTTTAGCCTCTTTCATCAATGTTTCCTCTGACTCCTTGACCTCACTATGTGTGATTCATCAATCTTCTGAGGAGACTGGCTCACCTGTAGGCTTTTCTTGTCTTGTCTTGTCTTTTGAGACACTGTCTTGCTCTGTCCCCTGTACTAAGTGGCATCATCACAGCTCGCTACAGCCTTAAAGTCCTGGGCTCAAGCCATCCTCCTACCTCAGCTTCCCCAGTCGCTGAGACTACAGGTGTGTGCCACCACACCCAGCTAAATCTAGAATGTAACAAATTCTATAGGAAAAATGACTTGATTTTATCAACAAATAAATAGCAAGAAAAACAAAAGAACCTAAATATTGAAAGAAATTTAAGAGCCATATCAACAATGACATATGTGAATAGTATTTGGCCCCTGATTTGCATAAAGCACATGAAAAAAATATTTATTATATAAGATATCCAAGAAAATTTGAATACTGACTGGATATTGGATATTAAATAATTTTTATTAAATTTTATTTGTTGAGGTTGACAATAGTAAATATGGTTTTATATATATATATATTTTTTTTTTCTTTTTTTTGTGAGACAGAGTCTCGCTTTGTTGCCCAGGCTAGAGTGAGTGCCATGGCATCAGCCTAGCTCACAGCAACCTCAAACTCCTGGGCTCAAGCAATCCTCCTGCCTCAGCCTCCCAAGTAGCTGGGACTACAGGCATGCGCCACCATGCCCGGCTAATTTTTATATATATATATTAGTTGGCCAATTAATTTCTTTCTATTTTTTTATAGTAGAGATGGAGTCTCGCTCAGGCTGGTTTTGAACTCCTGACCTTGAGCAATCCGCCCGCCTCGGCCTCCCAGAGTGCTAGGATTACAGGCGTGAGCCACCGCGCCCGGCCGGTTATATATTTTTTAAGAGTCCTTATTCTTAAAGATACATACACAAAACTTTATGTATTAAATCAAGATGTCTGCCATTTACTCTAAAATAGTCTTGTAGCCAGGCACGGTGGTATACACGTGTAGTCCCAGCTACTTAGGAGGCTGAGGTGGGAGCATCACTTGAGCCCAGGAGTTTGAGGCTGCAGTGAACTAAGATCATGTCAATGCACTGTAGCCTGGGAGACAAAGTGAGACCCTATTTACAAATAAATAAAGTAATTAATACTAAAACAGTCTTGTGTTGGGAAAATTAATGGCAGAGATAAGACAAAATTGATCACATGCTGATAAATATGGAAGCTGGGTGATGGATATTCAGAGGGTTATTATACTATTTATATTATCCTTTCTACTTTTGAAGTATGTTTGAAAATTTCCATAATAAAAAACAAAAAAAGCAATCAAACAAAACAAAAACCAGAATCAAAACCAAAAATCTTGCAGCTCTCTGAGTTTTCCCTTTGAGAATTCTTTCCAAAGTCTATGAATGGTTTATTAGTAATATCATCATAATACTTCATCTGATTTTTTTCCTTTGGGGCCCCTGATTCTCTTAAAATTCTCCATGGCTCTTTCAAGTTAATGTATTGCTTCTTAATATCTGTTTTTGAATGATTAGGGTAGAATTATCTCCTCCTAACTGCAATTAGTAATGCTCCCCAATGTGTGGATTAAAGCTGTCCTCCCAGCAGGAGGCGCTGCCCTCAAAGTAGTATACATTTGCAGCTTGGCCGTTAGAAGATAACAGATCTCCCAGGCCTTCCTGTGCTGCTCCAGTCTCCACACGGCTTTCCTGGGAGACTTCTGCTTCACAGCGAATTTTTTTTTTTTTTTTTTTTTTTTGAGACAGAGTCTTGCTTTGTTGCCCAGGCTAGAGTGAGTGCCATGGCGTCAGCCTAGCTCACAGCAACCTCAAACTCCTGGGCTCAAGCAATCCTGCTGCCTCAGCCTCCTGAGTAGCTGGGACTACAGGCACATGCCACCATGCCCGGCTAATTTTTTCTATATATATTAGTTGGCCAATTAATTTCTTTCTATTTATAATAGAGATGGGGTCTTGCCCTTGCTCAGGCTGGTTTTGAACTCCTGACTTCAAGCAATCCACCTGCCTCAGCCTTCCAGAGTGCTAGGATTACAGGCGTGAGCCACCGCACCCAGCCCACAGCGAATTTTTAAAGTAGATTTGCTTCTGAAATGATTTTCCACCACGTTGCTACCTAACTTGTGTGGGCCACATTTCCTCCTGACTACAACTTACCCATCTCGGCTGGTTTTGCTTCTTTTCCCTCCTTCCTTAATGAAGTTCCTAGGCTCTTTTAAACTCTCTGTCTTCAGAAATCCCATCAGGTATTTGTTTTGGGTAAGTTCTCCTGACTTTGGACCTCCCTCTGTTTGGTTGAAGATGACTTTATTTGCACTGTTTGTCAACCCCTTTCTTTGAAGATTGAGGGCTTCTGTATCTGTCGTTGGACAGAAGATATGGGTAAGACCTTGCAGAGAGCGACTCTTTTTTTGCCTGTCTCACAGAAGAAGGTTCAGGTCTCGGGTTTTCCACCTCTGTCTCAGAACTGGAGATTCAATTAAAGGTTTTTCAACCTCAGTCTCCTAGCAGAAGGTTTGGGTCAGAGGATTTCATTTTACACAACATCCTTTTAAGAGTGCAGCTGTTTTATATTGCTTGAAATTTTAGACTTGGCTTTTCATTGATGACCAGTTCCTGTTAGTTCCCAACTGAAAAGTGTACCTCCATTTGCTCTTACAGAAGGGTATGAGAGACTGGTCCCTCATAGCTTAAGTACTCTGCTGCCACCTGGAGGTTAAAGACAGTTCAAGACATGTTGCATTGCAACCCTAAACACATTTCTGGCCTTGGTCACTTTTTAAAAATTTCTAATTTATGGGAAATCAAGCTTCAAAATCTGAGTGCTATTTTTAGAAAAACCAGCTGGATTTATCTATAAGACTTATGGGGCATCCTCTTGCCAATATTTAGGAAAGTGGACCCACCTAACCTCAGATGGTCATAAGCAACCATGACTGAAATAAGGATCTTTTAAAATAACTAAAATAATTCTTTTGCACACACAATTGGGGGAAAGCTGCATTTAGAACAAGACAGACTGAACGGGTGACCTACTTTATGTTTGTCCTGACTAAAATCTGATAATAAGAGATTTGAAAAGATTCTTTTTTAGATGTCCATGGTCAGAAGTCAGCTTAATTGGTTGGGTGCGGTGGCTCACGCCTGTAATCCTAGCACTCTGGGAGGCCGAGGTGGGCGGATCGTTTGAGCTCAGGAGTTCGAGACCAACCTGAGCAAGAGCGAGACCCTGTCTCTACTATAAAATAGAAAGAAATTAATTGGCCAACTAATATATACAGAAAAAATTAGCCGGGCATGGTGGCGCATGCCTGTAGTCCCAGCTCCTCGGGAGATGGAGGCAGGAGGATTGCTTGAGTTCAGGAGGTTGCTGTAGGCTAGGCTGACGCCAAAGCACCCCAGCCTGGGCAACAGAGTGAGATTCTGACTCAAAAAAAGAAGTCAGGGGCCAGGCACGTTGGCTCACGCCTATAAATCTAGCACTCTGGAAGGCCGAGGCAGGCGGATTGCTCGAGGTCCGGAGTTCAAAACCAGCCTGAGCAAGAGCGAGACCCCATCTCTACTATAAATAGAAAGAAATTAATTGGCCAACTAATATATATAGAAAAAGAAAATTAGCCGGGCATGGTGGCGCATGCCTGTAGTCCCAGCTACTCGGGAGGCTGAGGCAGCAGGATTGCTTGAGCCCAGGAGTTTGAGGTTGCTGTGAGCTAGGCTGACGCCACGGCACTCACTCTAGCCTGGGCAACAGAGTGAGACTCTGTCTCAAAAAAAAAAGAAGCCAGCTTAATTAAAAGCTGACATTTAGGTCATAATTTTTTTTAATAAAAAAGGGCCTTTGAAACTAAAATAAAATCCTATGCCCTCCAACAGATAAAACAGACCCCCTTTTGGCCAAGGGTATCCCAGAGAAACCTTTAAAAACTGAGTTCCTGGCCATGATGGGATGGGAGATCAGACACGCCTCATTATACCCACTCCTTTTTGCCCTTTAGACACAACTGATCAGCATTAATGTTAAAATAGAGATCATAAGACTGACAGAACAGGCTCTTTGTGGCAATAAGATATCAAATTATAAAAAAGACCTAAGGCTATGCCAGGCAAGGGTTAAGTCATGGACCCCTATACTTAAAGAATAAACTATGTTCTAACTGCCACAAGGTTTTTCTTTTTCTCTAGCAGCTAAACAAGCACTGGCCTCAAGATAAGCAATATAAAAACATCTGCAGCTCATCTGCCACCACATGATAACTAAGTGAACCCCTTGTTTCACAACCCATAACTACAGATTTGATTGGACAAGAAACTGACTATAGGCTGATACTGGCCAATATATAGAGGTTGTGCATAGACTTTTGTTATGTCCTGAAAAGACCTTTTGATGTGTAGGGCCTAACTGTAATGCACTTAAATGTTAAGCCTCTACCCCAATGTGAACGTAGGATGCATGAAACATGCATGTCTACTTATCATGCATATGTGTATCTGCCCTTCATAAATATTCATATCCTCTTCTATAACCTGTTAAATATATTAAATATATATACTTGTCCAACCCATTTAGCATAAAACTCCTTTCTAAACTGCTCCTTCTTTGAAGTGCCTGTTTCTGGGCTCTACGAGAGTGATGCTTCCCAGCCTGTCAGGATGGCCACCTTTCAAGCTGTAACCATTTATAAGAAATAGGCCAGGCACGATGGCTCACACCTGTAATCCCAGCACTCTGGGAGGCAGAGGTGGGCGGATTGCTCAAGGTCAGGAGTTTGAAACCAGCCTGAGCAAGAGCGAGACCCCGTCTCTACTATAAATAGAAACAAATTAATTGGCCAACTAATATATAGAGAAATAATTAGCTGGGCATGGTAGCGCATGCCTGTAGTCCCAGCTACTCGGGAGGCTGAGGCAGGAGGATTGCTTGAGCCCAGGAATTTGAGGTTACTGTGAGCTAGGCTGACACCATGGCACTCACCCTAGCCTGGACAACAAAGTGAGACTCTATCTCAAAAAAAAGAAATAAAGTCTTTCTTTCTAAATTTATAAATTTGTGGGGTTTTTCTCAAGTTGACATCTTTCTGCTTTTTTCCTCTTTTGGATCCTGTTTCTGGGAATTTTTTCAGTCAATTAAAACCCCTTTTTAAAAATGTTTGATCCCTCTGTTTGCTTCTTCTCTTGTCATGATTTTTGCTGAGAAAAATGTATTAATAAAACTTCATTAGCCTTTTAGAAAGCTTAAAATTTCCCCAAATAGGTTCCTCTAAGATTTCTTGTTCTATTTCCATCCACTTCCACTCTAACTTTCTTTTACTATTTTTGATACTGCATGAAGAAATCCAGAGGACACTTCTAATGACTGAGATCCCTTAAGGAACACAGAAAAAGCTGCCACTCACCCCCCTTTGGAGGTCTTCTCTCTTCCTGTGGAGTCTGAAGAGTGATGGACAGGTTCCGGTCAGGTCTAAAACTCTGCTCTGTTTTGTATTGTGTTACCTGATCTCTCTGACTTTTCAGTTTACCCAAGATTACTCTGTACTGTGAGAGAGCACTTGGCCTTTGTGTGTGTGATGGCTGGTGAGTCACTGATGAGAGCTGCAGTCTTGGAGGTTTACATTGAGTGATTATTACTAGAGGAGACTACTCATTTGTGCATTTAGATAAGAAAGGTATGGTTTAACACTTAGAAAAAAGTCTCTGTAATGAGGTACACTGTGGAAGCTTGTGTGGCCCAGTCTCATGGTATTTCCTTCCTTTGGGGGACCCAGGATTCAATGTAAGAGTAGGGTTTTATCTAGATGCTCTCTGCTTTCCCACTATGCCTGCTGTTCACATCTAAATGTTAGGTCCTGGAAACTGCAAATACTTTCTTGCTCTATTCATTAAGGGGCTCTTCTGGCGGGGTGCGGTGGCTCACGCCTGTAATCCTAGCTCTCTGGGAGGCCGAGGTGGGTGGATTGCTTGAGGTCAGGAGTTCAAAACCAGCCTGAGCAAGATCGAGACCCCATCTCTACCATAAATAGAAAGAAATTAATTGGCCAACTGATATATATAGAAAAAATTAGCCGGGCATGGTGGCACATGCCTGTAGTCCCAGCTACTTGGGAGGCTGAGTCAGTAGGATCACTTGAGTCCAGGAGTTTGAGGTTGCTGTGAGCTAGGCTGATGTCACGGCACTCACTCTAGCCTGGACAACGAAGAGAGACTCTGTCTCAAAAAAAAAAAAAAAGGGGGGGGGGGCTTCCCACACACCCACCCCCAAGTCAGTAATCTAATCAAGAAATAAGCTAAATTGGCCAGGCACAGTAGCTCACGCCTG
>VSMD01061872.1:0-71283 GCA_008750895.1 Mirza zaza | reverse complement strand
CTGGGGCAGCAGGGACAGACCCTGGGGCAGCAGGGACAGACCCTGGGGCTACAGGGACAGACCTTGGGGATACAGGGACAGACCCTGGAGCAGCAGGAACAGATGCTGGGGCAGCAGGGACAGACCCTTGGGATACAAGGACAGACCCTGGGGCAGCAGGGACAGACCCTGGGGATACAGGGATAGACCCTGGGGCAGCAGGGATAGAACTTGGGACTGCAGGGACAGAGCCTGGGGCTACAGGGACAGACCCTGGGGATATAGGGACAGACCCTGGGGCAGCAGGGACAGACCCTGGGGCATCAGGGATAGACCCTGGGGATATAGGGACAGACTCTGGGGCAGCAGGGACAGACCCTGGGGCATCAGGGATAGACCCTGGGGATATAGGGACAGACCCTGTGGCAGCAGGGACAGACCCTGTGGCAGCAGAGACAGACCCTGTGGCAGCAGGGACAGACCCTGTGGCAGCAGAGACAGACCCTGGGGCATCAGGGATAGACCCTGGGGATACAGGGACAGACTCTGGGGATACAGGGAGAGCTAGCGAGGTCCATTGTTCAAGCATCTCATGTGAGCTTCCATACGACTCCACCCCCTGCCACTAGTGAACTGCAAATACCTGTAGGACCTAAATGGGGGCAGCAGAAGAGCCACCAGCTATGACTAGTCAACATAGGAAACCACAAGAGATAATAAAATAGCTGTGTTTGTGTTTTACAGGGTTCGTTGCACAGCACTAGGTAGTCAAAAGAGCAACAGGTGACCAAACAATTCAGAGTGCTGGCTTGTACCTAAAAAGCATTCCATTCTGGATTCTCCGGAATAAATCTCCCTAAGATGCTTCAGGGTAGCATCATGCAAACACACCTCTGCATGGGAGTAGCAAATTAGGAAAAACATTTAGTGAGCAATGATGGAAGGTAAGATAAAGTCTCTACACAAACAGGTGCTGTGCAGGTGAGAGGTGGCCTGCTGGTTCTCTCAAGCCGGGACCCCTTAGGGGCAGCACAAAGCTTGGTCCTCAGCCTTTAATAGGCTTTCTTCCCAATGTCAAGGCACATGTAGGATCCCAAATCCACTTGTAAACACAGCATCAGAGAACAGATATAATGATGTAATTGAAAGCTCTCCAGAACGTGTGTCGGCTAGGCACAATGGCTCACACCTGTGATCCCTGCACTCTGGGAGCCTGAGGTGGGAGGATTGCTCAAGGTCAGGAGTTGGAGACCAGCCTGAGCAAGAGCAAGAACCCATTTCTACTAAAAATAGAAAAATTATCCAGGCATGGTGTCACACGCCTGTCGTCCCAGCTACTCAGGAGGCTAAGGCAGGAGGATCCCTTGAGCCTAGGAGTTTGAGGCTGCAGTGAGCTATGATGACACCACTACACTCTACCCAGGACAACAGAGTTAGAGTCTCAAAAAGGAAAAGAAAAGGAAAAGCACATGTCTACAGACTTTTTGAATACATTCCCTATGAATAAAACACAGTTGACCACGTATCACTAATGTGCGTGTATTGTGTTTGTTGTATTAATGTGTTACATACACCATAAAATCAATACAAAATAACATGAAAATAGAGGAAGAGCATCAACAGAAGTCCCCACAGCCTGCCGGGTGGTTCTGCGTCCCCACTTTGGAGACCTGCTCCAGACCAGAGGATCAGGCTGCCCGACGCTCAAGCACTGCCCCCCCACCCCCCGCCCCCGGGGCCACTGAAGCCCTTCTTTCTCCAGCTCAGCACTTGATTAAGCTGATGGATTTTGCCTTCCTAATTCCTGTTTTCTAAATCCCTTCTCTCTTGTCGTGGGAATATTCAGTCCATTTTATGGGATTACACAGTCTTTGCTACAGTTAAGCTGAGAACATTTCCTCCCTGCACATTGCTGGCCTCGTGCCATGTCACATTTTGAGGGGGGCAACTTTGTCAAACTTCCCTAAGGAATATGGGGATGGAGACGGGAGGGGTGGGAGCAGCACTCGGCTGTCTGGGATGCATGCTTTGCCTTGGAAGTGGCTTGGAAAGCACCTGTGACCTCCTACCTTTGAGAATCAGGGTGACACAGGATCTGAATGGATTTCTTTCCATTGTTACTGTTCTGCTCCCATCTGTCACTGCTCTGCCCCCATCTCCTTGTTCTATTCTGATCACGCCAACTGGGTGTAGAACAAATGGAGCAAGGAAAGGCTTCTCTTTCAAGACACTGTGCCTGATGAGTGGGTATTGAGACTTGTTAAAATACAATTACTCCCATTCCTTCCATGTCCGTAGAGGGGACAAAAGTCACTCTTCCTTTCTCAGGAACACTGAGGTTCTGCATCTTAATGTGAAGATTTTTTTTTTCTTTAAAAGAAAAGACAGGCTGGGTGTGCTGGCTCATGCTTGTAATCCTAGCACTCTGGGAGGTCGAGGTGGGAGGATCACTCAAGGTCAGGAGTTTGAAATAAGCCTGAGCAAGAGCAAGACCCCGTCTCTACTAAAAAAAATAGAAAGAAATTAGCTGAACAACTATATATATATATATATAAAATTAGCCGGGCGTGATGGCACATGCTTGTAGTCTCAGCTACTTGGGAGGCTGAGGCAGGAGGATGGCTTGAGCCCAGGAGTCTGAGGTTGCTGTGAGCTAGGCTGACGCCATGGCACTCTAGCCCAGGCAACAGAGTGAGACTTTGTCTCAAAAAAAAAAAAAAAAAAAAAAGACAAAAGCTAAACAAACGAAAAGTCATCAAAAGCCAACAGCATGAAATGATCTTTCATTCAGATTATATAAATAAATGTATAAACCAAGGCTGCAGGATACAATGACAATATAAAAAACCAATCAATTTTGTATACTAGCAATGAGAACTTGGATATAGAAATTAATAAAATAATATAATACCATTTACAAGAGCATGAAACTATGAAATTCATAAGGACAGATTTTTTTTTAAAAATGTTCATCTGTATACTGAAAAGTAAAAGATATTTGCTGAGAGAAGTAAAGAGAACCCCAATAAATGGAGATATATACCATGCTCACAGATGAGAAGACTCAAAAAGTTAACAGTCAATTATCTACAAGTCGCTCTATAGATTTAATATAACTCCAGTCAGAATCCAGCAGGATTCTTTGTGGAGTTGACAAGCTAATTCTAAAATTTATATGGAAATGCAAAGAACCTAGAAAAGCCAAACAAAGTTGCAAAAGAACAAAATTGGATTTCCCACATGATTTGATTTAAAGACTTGCTATAAAGTTACAGTAGGCAAGACAGGATTGGCATGCAAATAGATATAAAGAACAATGGAACAGAAGAAAAGTCCAGAAATAGAGCATGCATATACGGAACATTTATTTTCAACAAGATGCCAAGGCAATTCAGTATGGGGAGAGGATAATCTTTTCAACAAATTGTCCTAGAACACTTGGACATCTATATAAAAAACAAGTAAACCTGGACTTTAACTCACACCATTAAAAAAAAAATTAACTCAAAAAAGATAATAGACCTAACTGTAATAGCTACAACTGCAGAACGTGTAGAAGAAAACTCAGAAAAAAACTTCATAACCTAAGGAAAAGCAAGGATTTTTAAAATCAGACAAAGAGAGCACAAATCACAAAAGAAAAACAATGATCTACATTAGACATCATCAAAATTTACAACTTTTGCACTTCCAAAGACACTATCTTAGTCTGTGTGGTGTTGTTATAACAGAATACCTGAGACCAGGTAAATTATAAAGAACAGAAATTTATTTCTCATAGTTCTGGAGGCTGAGAAGTCTAAGATCCAGGGGCCAGCATCTTATGAGGACCAACATATGACTTTGGGGAAACCCATTTATACTGTAGCAGACATCATTAAGAAAATAAAAAGGCAAACCACAATACTTGATATGATAAAATACTTGAGATATGCATACTCAGTAAAGTATTTTTATTTAGAATGTCACACACAGACACACACACATATTTTCTTAATTCAATAACTAGGAAACAACCCATTATTTTTAATTGAGCCAAAAATTTGGACAAACACTTCACCAAAGAATACATACAAAGAGCAAATTCATACATGAAAAGATGTCTGCCATTTTTAGTCATTAGTGAAATGTGAATTAGACTACAGAATGGCAAAATTAAAAAGACTGACAATATCAAATGGTGTCAAGGATTTTGGAGCAATGGACATGCTCCTCCGTTGCTCGGGAGATGGAAAATGGAATTGCCACTTTGGGGAAATAGATTGGCAATATCTTACCAAGTTAAACAGACACCTGCCATGAGACATTAGCAATTCCACTCCCAGGTAGTTGCCCAAGAGAAACAAATACATATGTCTACATAAAGATTTGTTTGAGTATATTCTTGGCAGCTTTATTCATTATAGCCAACAGCTGAAAAAAACCCACATGTCTGCCAACCAGCGAATGCATAAGTGTATTGGAGGACAGCCAAGCAATAAGATACTACTCAGTAATAAAAAGGAATAAATTATTTATATGTGCTGCAACATGTACACACATTCTAAGTATTGTACTAAGTGGAAAAGAGCCAGGTACAAAAGACTATATACTATAAGATTCTACCTATATGACAAACTATAAAAGGCACAAGTATGGCGACAGAAAATGGATCGGCGTTTGCCAGATGTTGGAGGCCAGGAGAGGGGGTAACAGATGAGGGGCACAGAGAAACTGTACAGGATGAATGAAATGTTATGATATGGCGATGGTTAAATGACTGTACACTTTTATCAAATTTATCAAATTGTACATTTAACACTGGTCATTTTATTATATATACCTCCACTGAGATAAGAAAAGGGGAAAAAGGCAGCAGGTGCAATTTGATCTGTCTCTTTCTTTAATAATACATTTACAAAGGCCTGAAAGATACACTTCAGATAGTCAATGGTAATTATCTTTGGTTTTTGATTATTTTGGTTTTTTGTTGGCAAAAGTGTCTGTTGTTTTGAGATTTCCAAAAAAATCTATTTTATGCTATGGGACTAGCTAAATTTTAATTTTAAATTTGATTATTGTTTTTAATTTATTATAAATCCCAGTAAATGATATTTGGATGGAAGGTGAGCAAACAGGAAGCTCCTCATCTTCTTGATCCTTCCCTCCATCAATACGTGTGTCTTCTACTGACCAGACCAACTACAGAGGAAGGGGAGTGACAACCAAGCACAGCCTGGCTCTCCCCTTCTGTGCTGAAGTCCCCTTTCCACTTTTGGAGCTCCATGCCTGGGGCTTTAGGGAACACCAAGGACCAGAGAAGCTGCCAGCGGAGGACCTCCCCATCCTATGGGCCTTCCCACCACATGGACCTGTCCACCCATACGCTTCCCCTGTGGTGCGGACCTTCTCACCATATGGGCTCCCAACCCCATACATCTCTGCACTCAATGGCCACCCTAGCCCACGAACCTCCCACTGTGTGGGCCACCTCACCCCATGGACATCCCCACGCAGCTTCCAGAGATTTGCCCAATACAACAGGAACCACCTTTCCTGGACTCTTTTTGAACTTTGTCCTCCCTTCATGCTGCAAGTGCTAATATTTACAGACTAATCTTTTGGACAAAAGCAATAAATCTATTTTAATTCATTTTTTTTTTTGCATTGTGAACATAAGCATATAGAAAGTTCTTTCAGAGAAACCTATTTGGGGAAATAGGGTGGGAGGAAGAGTCGTGGGTGGCGTGAGAGTTCTCCCATGAGCAGCAGGCAGACGCTGCCTGTAGAAGGACATCCTGTGTGCCCAGTGGCACTGGGGGCCCCATTAGTGAGCCTGACTCTCAGTCTAGGGTGAGTATCCCCATGAGACTGGTGCCGCGATCATCCTGAGAGTTGACACTGCGAAAACGCAGGAAGCAACCCAGATCTGAAAGTTCAAAATAGCCTCTTGCTGGACCTTATCTGGACCCAAAAATAGCACTGCACTTGTCCCTGGAATTCAGCTGAATGTGCACAACGACAGTTGCAAATGGCTGCTCTGTCCTCTCCAGCACGTGTATTTGAACTGGGATTTATATTCCTCATCTTCTATTTAAAGCCACAAGGCAGCAAATTCTATTATCTTTACTTGAGATATAGAAAATCTATCACTGTGATAAATTATAGAATTAGCCTCCATCATGCTATAATTAATTAATTTTGATGCAGCATTTACTGTGTACTGATGACATAAAATACCAGATACTACTGAACAAAACATGGAGAATGCACAAGGAATGCAGGAATTCTCAGAAAATGTACTAGTTCACAGATGTGCACAAACTCACCACGGAAAGAATCACCGGTGTAGACCTGCTGGGAGCACGCGGTCCCGAGGCTGTGCGGCAGCGGGTAGGAGGGCAGGCGGCTCTGGGCACAGACCATGGATTTGCACCCCGGCTCTGCTCCACGTTAGCTCTGCAATGGGGAGCTCTCTGGGCCTCCGTGTTTGCATCTGTCAAACGAGGTGGTGGTTGCAAAAGGAAAACAGTGACTTGGGCCCCAGCTAGTGACATGCTGTTGAGCTGTGGGCTTCAGAAATTCCTCAGCAGAGGATCTGGAAGTCCTGGAGGGAAGTCAACCCACAAGACTGGGAGAAAAGCAGGGGTCCTTACAGGGCTGCCCCGGCGGCCTGGGACCTGGGACAGCCCAGCTGCCCTGATACAGAGGCCTATGTTGTTGCAGGCGCTTAAAGTCTAGAATTCTCCCAACTCTCCCCTGATGAAATGAGAGGCAGAGGGAGCAGTGAGCTCCATCTGGGGACCGGTTTCCTGTCCTTGCTTCATATCCCTCCCTCCCTTCAGGCCTCAGCAGTGCAGGGCTGAGGGTCACTGGGGAAGATGACTCCACAGTCACCAGCCTCAGTCAGCACCCGCCAGCCCCCACTTTCCCCCGATGACCATAGTGCTCCTTCCTGCCCCAGCAAGCGGCAAAGACCAGCATCTCCCCAAGGGGGCCCAGCTCCTGCCACAGCCTCCCCACGCAGGCACCCGTGTTCCCACCACGAGGCTGCTCAGGAACTGACCCCACGCTCCAAGGAGGTGCAGGAACTCAGCCTGCCCACACGACAGTTCACTCCTGCTCTGCCTCCACCATCCCTCCACCCAGCTCTGCCAAGACCACAGCCCTGGCTGCGTCCCAACAAGACTAAAGTCTCTTCAGACGCACAAGGGCCCTTCGTCTAAGCCGTGAGAGGCAATGGAGCCCACCAGCCCTCAGGCACGATGGCCGTCTAGACCAATAGGACATAAATGACAGGGCGTCGCACAACACGAGGTGAGTGTGTGGCGAACCCAGGTTCAGTACTCAGTGAACTCCACACTCAGGCCCTTTGGATGCACCATTGCTTGTGGAGGGCTGAATGGTGGCCCCCCAAAAGATATGTCCACATCCTCACCCCTGGAACCTGTGACTGTGACCTTATTTGGTAAAAGAGACTTGTGGATGTCTTAGTCCATTTGGGTTGCTATAACAAAGTACCAGAAACTGGGTGGCTTATAAACAGGAGAAATTTGTTCCTCTCAGTTCTGGAGGCTGGGAAGTCTGAGATCCGGGTGCTGGCAGATTTGGTGCCTGGTGAAGACCCGCTTCCAGGTTCTCAGGTGGCCGACTTCTCACTGTGCCTTCACATGACGGAACCATTTTTATAAGGGCACTGATCACATTCCTGAGGGCTCTGCCCCCATGACCTGATCACCTCCCAAAGGCCCTTCGTCCTAATGCCATCACCTTGGGGGTGAGGATGTCAACATATGAATTTTGGGGAGACACAAGCATTCAGCCTATAGCAAAGTGTCCAACCACGTGGAGGGTCTCTAGATGAAGAGATCGCCCTGGATGATCTGGGTGGGCCCTAACCCCAGTGGAGACGCACAGAGAAGTCCATTTGAAGACGGAGGCAGAGACCAGGATGATGCCACAGCCAAGGCACATCCACAGCCACCAGGAGCTGGAGGAGCAAAGGAAGGACCCTCCCTGGAGCCTTTGGAGGGAGCGCAGCCCTGCCGATACCTTGATTTTGGATTTCAGAACTGTCAGAAACTTTCTGTTGTTGTGAGCCACCGCGCCTGCTGTCATTTGTCATGGCAGCCACAGGAAGCTAATACACTGCTCAAGAGGCAATGACCTGACTCCAGCTCCTTAGTCTATTTTGGGATGCAGGTGTATGTGAAGGCTGTGGTTAAAGCCACAAACAAGTGAGAGCCGATATGCCTGTTAAACAGATTACAGCAGTAGCAGTCCCTGCGAAATGGCTCTGCACCGCTGTGGCCCCGCCCACCGTTGTCCATTAAAGGCCGGGAGAGCTGCTGCAGCCTGCGCCTTCCACTTCACTCGGGCGTTACTGCAGTCGGAGGCAGAAGTAGCAGCAGTGAAGCTGGAAGGAAAAAGGGTAATTTAGTGGAAGCCACAATTAGACCGTCAGAACAATGCCTCCGCCGGCTCCTCAGTGCTGGCTTTAATTTGGATCTACTGTGTACATTCAGGATCCCACCACCAACTCTCTCCCTTTTGTTTCTGCTGTTGCCAAAACCTGCCGACTCATACATCAAGCCGTCACCCCTCCTGGGGGATGCATTTTATTCGTGCTCAGGTTTTCAGCCTGGGTTATTGCTTTCCTCCCTGGGAACTGCAACGCCCACCCACACATCCCATCAAACAGAGGCAGGTGAAGCAGCAAGCTGAGCAGGGGCTCATTAACATTTCCGGAGGAGTCGGAGATGTTCCCCAAACTTCCCAGCCCACTGCTGGCTGTGAGTGTATGCAAACCTGCAGCAGCTGGGGCCTCTGGCAGCGTCTTCATAACGACTTTCTGTCAACTGCATCATCGCTCCAACAGGGGCCACCTCCACCTGCCAAAGTCCCCATTTGCATCTGAAGCCATCCTAAAATTAGTGCCTTTCTTTGCAAAGGCTGATTTTGAGATTCAGGTGCACCGAATCCAATTGTTTCTCTTTAGAGCTAGAAACAGGGGGCTTGCCGCCCAACCAGCACCTGCAGCACGCCTGGGCTCGCTGGATCTCCCGCAGGGGCAGGATTCCCTGCACAAAGCTAGTGGGTAGCTGATCTGTAGAAGCAACAAGGGACTAAGGACCAAATTGTTGGCAGGAGATTCAAATGAAATCAGACAGATTCCTCCTGGGAAAAGAGACTCCAAAGGAAAAAACAAAGTTTGGTGGTTTTGTGGAGCTTCGCATTTGAAAGGTTCCAGTGCCGTGGTGGTCTCTGCTTCAGCACTGCCTCTCCACCCTTCCAGGACTCGGTTTTTCCATCTGCATGATGGACGCACTCCTGGTGACCATCTCAAACCTGAGCCGGTCGGGATACTTGCTTGGGCAATCATTGTAAAAAGTTTAGAAAATACAAAATGCTGTGATAGGCAAATCATAACTATCTATTAAATGTTCTCAAATCATCAGAGGTAAATATAAGTTTTCTCTTAAAATCGCATCGGCAGGGGGGCTCTGGCAGACTCGCTCAGAAGGAAGGTACCAGCTGAACCCATCAAAATGGGTGTGTGTGGAGCAGTGTGCTCCCTGGCTGCACTCGTCAAAGCACTGGTTTGCAGCCCTGTGCTATTTGGCCCCCCAGGGGACACTAAATAACATCTGGAGACACTTTGGCTGTCATTTGTTTTGGAGAGTGCTAGTGTCGTGCACTGATGGAGGCTGCTACCCATTCCACGTGTCCAGGGCTGTCCCGTAACGAAGATTAATGCAGCCCAGGATATAGTTGCTGCTGCCGCTGAGCAACTCTGACCACGGTGACCTCAGCACTCCTCAGCCCTCTGTCCTGCACGGGCCACTGGAGCCTGGGACGGTGACTGAGGTCACGCTCTTCACGTGAACTGAAGCACCAGGTCCACCAAGCACAAGAAGATGAGATCTTCCCTTAGTCTTTGCGCCGAAGAGACCCCATATTCACTTTGAATCTATTGCAAACTAAGGAAAAATAATTTGGGAAATACAAAATAATGAAGGAGGTAAAATGGAACACTCTTTCCAGATAGGCACTGTCCGGAACCCAGAATTCTTCTAGTGACGTTCACTGCGCCTGCGTGACCATGCAGCTTGGGATGGGGGTGTAGACGGGGGTGTGGAGGGCAGAAGCCTCCCCGGCTGGGACGAGAAGGCAGCAACAGAAGGATGCGGAACGCTGTGGACGGCGTGAGAGGCTATCCTCCCAGCCTGGACTCACTGGGACTGGCTGTGGCCCTAACCCAGGTCCGGAGGGTGAACAAAACGTGCGCCCCCTCTCACAGAGCCTGTGGGCTCTTGGGGACAGGATCAGCAAGACGTGCCAGAGGAGGGCACGGATGCACGGTGCAGGCGTTCTGCAGCCTCTCAGACACAGTGGGATTCCACCTGCTGGGCGCCGACGAGCCCAGTTACAAGGTCAAGCTGAAGGATGGTCCAACAACGCAGGTGGCCGGCAGGGTGCATACTGTTATTAAATTAACCCGGACTCGCTTCCCACCGCAGTTCCCGCCCACGGCTGCGCCGCGTGCGCGGGACGCCAACTTAGCCATTCTCAGTGTCAGGGCAGGGCTGGGCCCACATCAGGGCGGGCTGGATGATGACCCCGCAGCCACACGGCCGCCACACGGCCGCCACACGGCCGCCACACGGCCGCCACGCGGCGGTCCCAGCCAGCCCTTCGAACACAGCCAGCACTTGGCGCGTTGCTTTTCCTGCTCGCGGAGAGCCCCACTGCGTTCGGAGTCCATCCAGATCACTTAGCTAGTAGGAGCACACGGCCAAAAGAAAAGAAAAGAATTAAAAATTGAAAAGAGCTTGGATAGACAGGCACCCACGGGGCCGGTGCATGTTTCAACACAGTTTATCTCCGCAGTTTACGCCCTCTGGTCGTGAGCAATTTCAAGGTTGAAGGGGCAGCGACTGTCAGATGCTCTTCCTCTCACTGTTTGTTTCTCGCTGCCTTGTGCACCAGCGGGGAATCAGCTATTAGGCGCGTCGCCCTGCGCGTTAGGTCAAAGCAAACCCCCCAGGGCCAAGGTGCTGGTCCCGGCTGGGGAACATGTGCATTCCTCCCTGTCACCGTGTTATGTAGATGGGCCACGGTCTTGTTTTGTACAGAACCCGCTGGAATAGAGCATCTGCCTTAGGTGGGGAGAGAACCGTAGCTGCCGGGACGTGGTAAATCCAGGCCAGTCCCTCTTAACCGCCATGCGGATTACACGGTTCCCACCTCTGTGCCGTGACCCTTCCCAAGGCTCCGGGCTCAGGGAGGACTCGGGGCCAGAGACCCGGGGCGTGGGGACAGGTGGGTGCACAGAGCTGTGCTTGGGCCCAGGGCTGCCCCTGCCCCAGTGCAGGGCTTAGATGACCCTCCAGACTCCCTGGCCCCCGTCTCCCCACCCGCCACCGTAAGGCGGTTGGGAGGACGCACCCAGGTCACGAAGCTCTGAAGTTAAATGATGTGCTTCCATCACAGACCCCGGCCGGCAGCTCTCCCACAGCTGGTGGCGTCTGCACGCCTGCCTGAGCCGGGCTGTTAAGGACGGGTTCAGGTTTCCAACACGACGGTTGTGCTCCTAGGGAATGCCATTGCACTCCTTCCCCGACAAGGCCAGTGTGCTGACGCACGGCACGATCTGCCATTTGGTGGCCACTTCCTGCCGATATCTTGGTTGTTATTAAGAGAAACCCCAATTACAGGAAGTGCACACACAGAGCAAGGTCTCTGTGGACGCAATGCACTGCTCTTAAGACGGTTCTCCCCAGGCCTGGGGAGAAGGAGGACGGGGGAGGAGGAAGCGAGTGGCTGGAACTCCGTGTCCCAGTGCACGGTCGGACTGCGTAGGGTGAGGCAGAACTCACGTGTCACCTCTGCATGCATCTGACTCGCACGTGTGTCTATGCACATGTCTATTTTATGTACCATTTCTCATAGGGCATAGCTGTTTTTAAAAATAAATGAAAGAATCTTCACCTCTCCCACCCTTGACTCAAGTTACAGGACAGCGCCTTGTCACGGGAAGCTGCATTTAGATCTTAACATTAGTGACGCTGAGATGTCAGAGCCCACCCTTGCCCCTACATAAGAGGCAACGGGGTGAAGACATGGTTGCTCGGGCTTCCCAGTGGAACCTCCCAGAGGAGCCAGGGGCCGGGAGTGGCCGGGTTTGGCGCCTGCTTCACCCTGGGCAAGGGCTCAGCCAGGCAGGTCAGTTCCAGTCCAGCCGGAGCCCCTTGAGCGCTGCTCCCAGCAGTGCAGCCCCTGCCACAGGCTCCCTCCTGCACGCGGGATCTGGGCGTGCACCATTCTCTGTGTGGGATGCCGGCCGGATCCCGACAACCTGCCTGGTCCAAGTCCTTTCCTCCTTCTCCCTGAGTCTCCTGAGGCCCCGTACCCTCTGTCTGCCCAACCCCCAGTCTCCTGCTGGGCCTACTTGGGGGTCACGCCCACGCCCAGCACTGTGGGTTCCAACTCCGCCTCTCTCGCGTATCCTCTGCAAACCGAGGGCCCCATTTGAGCCACAGTCGCTTGTCCTGAAGTGCAAAAGGGAAGAGGTGTGTCCTGAAGCCCCGGCCCCTTCCCCTGCCCTCTGCAGGGGCGACTGCCAGGAGTCGGCTAAGCAAATCTATGGCCCGTGCCCCTCAGGAGGGCGGCGCGGCTGCGAGCACCGGTGAATCGCAGATAATCATCACTCTCGTTTATCTAGACCTCGCTTTGCAGAGGACATCCCTGACAGTCTCTTCTTCATCAGGTTATCGGCTCCGTCCCCTGAGTGGGATTGCGAGGCTCCATCTCCATCCATCTGTACCCTGCTTTCACTGAGGGCAATTGAAAAAGCCCCTTCACTGTTCTTTTCCAAGGACAAAATAAATGCAAACGAAGGCCCAGAGCTAGCCTGAAATCTCGAAGGAGATGGTAAGTATTTGCAGAAGGAACCCATTAACAGGGAGCGAGTCGAAGTGCCCGACGCTGGCTGGGCCGCGTTTTATCAGCTGCTGCTGCTGCTGCCCGGCCCGACGGCTCCTGGATTTTCAGGGGAGACCCTCAGGGCTGCTCAGAATTCACCCTGGTTTGGACGTCATCGTCCACGTTAGAATACGACACAGCCCTCACTGCAAGAGCCCATCCATGGGTCTAACAGTTACAGACTCCCGTTTGTGCTGGGCGTAGGTGAGGCAAGGGGCAGAGGCAGATGAGGAAGGAAGGCCGTGAGCACAGTGAGGTTAGCATCCGTGACTGTGCAGAGCTTTGGGCATTGACTGATTCCCTCCCACACTCGTCACCCGGTCCTCACTGATGCCCGTGTCCCAGGCCCTGGCTGTCCTTTGATTCCGCCACACTTTTGTCTGTTTCCATGAGATTGATCATCTTCTAAAACACAGGATTTTAAAAATTTATTGCATTGCAATTTATTGCATTTAAAACTTTTAAAACTGCAGCCCCCTCCCCCTGTTGGAGTGTCAGACCCCAGAAGGAAGGACCTTTGTGCGATGCATTCACTGCTGTTTCCTGAGCACCTGGAACATGGCAGGTGGCAGGTACAGGTAGGTGTTTTCTAATAAGTTGGCTTCACATCCCCAAGGCTGGAACCACAGACACGGCACCCAGGGTGCAGAGTCCACAGCACTCGGGCACTGCTGGGATCCCATTTCTTCCAAACCCTTCACGCCACCCTGGTCTCTTGGCCCAGAGGCTGTGTCCCCGACTGCTTTGGCATCCTCAGGCCCCGGGACCACTGGCCTGGGTGGCTCCTGGACCGGGATGCAGTCCGAGCCACAGCACCGCCTCCACCCACAGGTCTCCTGGGACCGGCCTGTGCGCCCAGCATCTCAGCTCCGCCTGTCTGAGATGGAAACTCTCACACCTCAACCACATCAGTCTGTGCAATCCTCCCACTCTGACTCAAGGAACACGTTCCTCCGAGGCTTTGGTCCCAAGGGAAAGAGAAAGGAAAGAACAGGGAATGGAAAAGGAAAGTGAGAGGTGAGGGAGGGACCTGGAAGGGTTACCTGGAGTCCTGGAGCCGGCAATGACCCACAGGTAGACCCAGGACATGAGTGCCGTGCCTTCCCCGTCTCCCACTCACACTTCCCAGGAGGGGACCCGTCTACATCTTCAAAGGCGTGCACAGCTCGAAGCCATTTGTCTGCTATGTCCTGTGCCTTCCTTTTGCTCTCAGCCACCGCTCTTCAGCACCGGCGACTGCCCACTGCATGCTAAACTCTGGGTCAAGGAAGGGAGTTTTGGAAATGCACAGTGTACACTGCGCTGTTCTGAAACTCAAGGTCGACTGAGGGCCACGGGAGAGAGACCCACGGTTATGTCACAGCAGAGTGAGTGTCACTGTAGAGTGAGCTCAGGTGCAGGAGGGACTCACAGCGGGGGCTTGGCCAGAACGGGCAGGCCCCAGAAGTTGTCTGGACGAGGTGGTAGCTGAGCTGTGATTTCAGGCTGGAAACAAAGTGTTTGTGGGAAGGCCACTCCCGGTAGAAGAAAAAGAGGACCTGAGAGCTTGGTAGCTTGGTCCACTCACAGAGCCCCACAGAGCCAAGAGTGTCTGAGATGAAGTTTCCGAGAGGTTGTGGAGAGGGAAAATGTATTTTCATGCAGTTCTGGAGGCTGGAAGTCCAAGGACACAGCAAGCCAGTTTAGCTTCTGGGGAGGGCTCTCCTCCTGGCTTGCAGACAGCCGCCTTCTTTCTCCCTGTGTCCTCTCGTGGCCTTTCCTCGTGAGGGTGCACAGAGGGGTGGGAACTCCCGTTTCTCTTCCTCTTCTTGTAAGGACACCCATCCTCTCGGATTAGGGCCCCAGCCTTACGACCTCATTTAAATTACCTGCCAAAGATCCTGTCTCCACATACGGTCATGTTGGGGCTTAGGGCTTCAACATAGGAATCGGGGGGAGGGAGGGTTCAGTCCATAGCACTGACAACGGAGTCTGGGTTTTATCCTTGGAGGATTTTTAGCCGTGAGAGGCACACGATCAGATTCTTGCTCTAGAAATACCAGGGAGTCCTGGGAAAGGAGGCCTCAGGAGGAGGAGGAGGAGACTACACGCCTTGTCATCTGTCATGGCCCTGCCGTGTGTAGGGAAAAGAAGAAAGACCACCCACGGTGGGAAAAGGGAGGGGCTGTACAAACGTATTTTATCCTCGTCTTTTATCATGTGGAGCTCAATTCATAAAGAACATTTTTGAGGACTGACAAGTGCGCGTTAGGGCCGCCGTCGGCTGCCTGCTCCGTGGAGTCGGGCTCCTCTGGTGTCTGTGCAGACGAGTGATCTCGGCTCCCACGGCTTACTGAAGCGGGGCCCCCGACTTCATTGCCATGCACACATATATTATGCATTCGGCAAACTTTCAATTATTCAAGAAGTAAACCAATATTTCCTAAGGAAACCACTGAAATTAATAAAACCCTGTATTCTGTGGGCTGATTTATTATCATCCCTTTGAATCTACTTAGATTTTTTTTTTCCTTCATGCAGCTCAAAGAGTTCTATAAAAGCTTCTGCTCTCAGGCTGCTGTTCCAAAGACAACCCTGGAGGCAGTTAGGATGGAAAAATACACAAATTAAATTGCAGCATGGACTATTCACACAGGCGTTCTTACTCTCATTTAAAATAAAAAATGTAAAAATGTAAAACCGACCACAAGCTTACCTGAATGTAGCTCTCCCACATTTATAAATTCCCAGGTTTATTAATTTAGCCCTCAGAACAACGTTGCAGGTTACATGTAGCCTGTACTGACTGCTATCCCCAACAAGATAAATTCTTTGTTAATAGAATACAGAAAGTTTAGAGCTGGGATTGACTTCCAGGGCCCGATACCCACACTTGATCGTGTCCAGTAGACCAATAGTTCCATTTGGTGACCTGGGATCTTGTTCTCTTACATAAACCAATGCATCCTGTCCAATTCAGATTTTCATAAAATGTGTACACGATTCCAACCATTCCTTTTTCCTCTTCTTCTTTGTATCATCTACCACGTACTTTTAAAACCAGGTTGCACAGGAGTGACTTGGGTGAGAGCTGGCTTATCAGTAATGGGCTTAAGATTGGAACATTCAGAAGAAACATATTCGGCGTCATGAAGGAAACTCAAAAGCAACTCGTCTGTAATATGGTGCAAAGAAATTGCCGGCACCTACAGCATTTTGACTAAAGCTAAAATCTTCCCCTGATTGGCTTTTAAACACTCTGGGAAATGTCACTGGGGGTCCAGCAGGTCAGCTCCACCACCTCCATCCACCTGCAGGTGAGGGTGGGGGATGTCAGTGCCTGCAGAGGAAAGACCCATTGCGAAGCAGCCCCGGCTACCTTGCACCTGTCCCGGCCCCAGGCTAAGGGCTGAGAAGGAGGCATCCGCAGTCAAGAACAGCAGCATGATGCTTGTGGAAAACAAACATCGCCTGGTTGTCCGGGGGCCATCTGAAGGCGACGTAGATAGATGGGCGTTTCCAGGGGTCCCAGGTACAAGCCGTGGTGACGGTGTTATAGAGCCATAATTCAAAATGTTACCTAAACGTCCTTGACCTTTTTTGTTTTGTGTTCAGTGTATGTGTCACATGACATGAAGTAGAGCAAGAGGTGTGATTAGCGGTTCAGAGAACGACCCTGGAGTGAGACTGCCCAGGTGCAAGTCCCCGCCTTGCCACTTCCAGGCTCTGGGACCATGGGCAAGTCACTTAACCTCCCTTTGCCTCAGTTTCCTCATGACGAAATGGGGAGCATAGCAGCACCTCTTAATACTTCCCGAGGTTGCTCTGAGGGTTGAGTGCTTAACCACTCAACCTGGCCCGTAGCGAGTGCTATAGATGTTTGCTACTCTTAAGAATGAAGAAAGGGAAGACGCTTGGGTGGGCCTTTCTCTTAAGTACATATCTTTAAACGACAGATGCTAAGACGGTGATAACAGACCAGATAGTGAGGGAATCATTCCTACTTTATTTTTCATTTTTTTTTTATTTTTTGATTTTCATCAAGGTAACAGGGCCATCAGAGCAGATGCAGCAGACACGGTGAGGACCCAGCATGTGAGGCAGGGGATGGGCAGGTCTGGGAGCCGCCACCTCTGCTTTTCTGCGGGAGTTTGTGCCCACGCAGCCAGAGGTCGAACCGTCACCACCGTGGGTGGGACCGAGGCTCCGCCACTGGACTGCCCTGCAGAGCCCACTATAGTACTAGCGAGTCAGCAGTGATCAAGCGCGGTCCACTGATTATCCCCCGGAGTCAAGCTTGGGGCAGTCTGCTTTGGAGAAATGATTGGATCTTTGGGTTATTACCCACTCAGTAATGGCTGGGTGGTTTTCCTGGCGGGGACATCAGCACCTGCAGGACGGGTTTCCCACCAATTCCGCTGCACATTTTCTTGCAGTACGACTTTCAAAGTGTCACCTACATATTCATCTCAGGGTACTTGCCCTTCCTGGCTTCCTTATTTGGGAACCTCTGCCCCATAGCTATCGCCTCCCTCTGTTTAGTTCTCGGAAATGACGTCGCTTTCCTGGAGAGGTCTCACTGACCTGGTTGGTGTCCATGGTGACCATCTCTTCTGTTCCTCCACTTTTGCCTGATTTGCTACTTCCCAGGAAATTGTGAGTCCCGTGGTGACAGAACTGTGTCTGGCCAACACGGCACACGGGACACAATGTCTGGCATGCCATGGATGCTCTGCAAGTGTTTGCTGAATTGTGCAGGCTTTGCACCCAAAACTCACCTAAGCACACTTCTTACTATGATCTGAATGTTTGTACACCTCCCTTCCAAATTACTGTGTTGAAATCTTAACTCTCAAGGTGGTGGTCTTAGGAGGTGGGGTCTTTGGGAGGAGAACAGAGCATGGGGACAGAGGAGGGCAGAGCCCTCATGAATGGGATTAGTGCCCTTATGAAAGAGATCCCAGAAATTTTTCTGCCATGTGAGGCTGGAGGGAGAAGATGACCACCCATAGGGAAGCAGGCTCTCACTAGAACCACAAGAAATACATTTCTACTGTTGATAAGCTGCCTAGTTTATGGTATTTTGTTATAGCAGCCACGAAGGACTAAAACATCTATGGATGCGCAGAACTGAGTTTGTTGACTTGTTGCAACCAGGGGGAACATGCACCTCGGGAACTGGGGGTTCCCAGTAAGAGGTGGTTAGAAAGGACAATTATTGGATTTGAGCTTTTTGTTAGGTGATTCTGATTCAACCCCTTTCTCTGGGTTGAACACTCTCAGAATGCCAGGGTAATTCTATGATTGGGTGTATTGACACATCGTATCGGTAAGGTAAGAGGAATGAAGAAAGGTTTAAGCAATAATTGCTAAAGAAACAGTAGCCACTCCTGTTAGCCAGGATTGAGGGATGTTTTGGTGGTTTTTATGGTGTAGGTAATGTTCATGCTATTTGTTCTGACATGATCGTGGAGTGGCCTTGTTCTGTTCTGGTGCCACGATGGTCTCAGCTATCTCTGTGTTAATGGGGGCTGTTAAGCAGCCTCCTCTTGTGTTAGTGTCTAGTGTCTAGAAGATTTGTACATCCGAGACAGAATACCTTGGAGAATACAAAGGTGCTGCTGTGACTGTGTTATCAAAACTGCAAGGGGCTTTCCACCTACACCCAACTAGTTGCTCACAGCACAAAAATCCAATTACTGAGACAATGAAGATTGCCAAGGAAGAAAGAAATTTTAGTGGGAAAGATGTCTCTTGGTATAATGGGAGAAATGTCTCAAACCCAAATCCATCTCCTGACCAACAGAGATCATGTATTTTTTAAGGAGAAGCCACGAGCACTGGGCAGGTCATGGGAGATGGTAACTCTTGGCACAAGGAATCTTGCTGTGGGGGGAGGTTGGACTCTTAACTCCTTTGTCTTGTAAAAATTCCCACCATTTCAGGGAAACTGCTCAAGAAGTTCAAGTATTTAGTTAAGGGAGGAGATTGTAAACAAACATACAGGGGTCGTTGAAATGTGTTCATAGAGCTGGTTACAACCACCAGGACAGATCCTAGCAAGACCAAGCCTGCCTCATGGAGCCAGGCCAGTTTGTAGGTGTTCGGGGCTGCTTTTCTCTTTTCAGAATAAATTATGAAAGGGCTGCGTTCTCTTTCTTATTCAGTCTGTTTTTCTCCCTTATCTTCAGTCCTCTCTGACCTCCTTTGCAAACCTACGATCACTAACGTTTCTTTGGGTTTCTGAATTTGTCTTCCAGTCCTGTATCTATCCACCTGTCTACACACACACACACACAGACGCACACACACACAGTCAGTCCTCTGTATTCATGGGCTCTGAATCCATTGATTCAAACAACTGTGGATGGAAAATATTCAGAAAAAAAAAATTCCTCCAAGTTCCCCAAATCAAAACTTGCCTTTGCCACCTGCTGAGAATGAAGTGAGGCGCAGGCATTGTATTAGGTGTTAGAAGTAACTGACAGTGTAAGAGATGACTGCCAGGACCAGGGAGGCTGTGCATAGGTAATATGCAAATATTACACCATTTTATATGAGGGCCCTGAGCACCCGTGGATTTTGGTATTCACTGGGGGTCCTGGAACCAATTCCCCATGGACACTGAGGGACAACTACATATACCTAGAATCCCTTTATATTAATAGACAGGTAGAGTGATTGATTGGTTCTGTTTCTCTGACAAACCCTGACAAACACAGCCACTGGGGGTGTAAATGTGGAGCACAGCCCTGGCCAACACGGAGAAGGCAGCCACGGAGGTTCTTCCTTCCTACAGGCAATGTGGGGGCCAGACCGGCAGCTCCACTTTCTGGAGACCTGCCAAAAGCAGAGGACACTGCAACGATGACGTGATGCCAGTTTGGAACTGAAATGGGTTAAACACATGAGTTTAAGGTTGTCCCTTTCAATTTCCCAAATTTAACAAGCAAAAATAAGCTATTTTTTTAAGAAGTCTGAATGACATCATGATTTGCAAGAGAATAGAGTCCATTAACACTGAGGCTTTGAGACACAGGGAATCACTCCTCACAGACTCATTAAAATGTAAAATGAGCTTTGCACATGAGCACCCTGAACATACCCTGCAATAAAAAGACAAAATTAATCTAGGGAGGTTTTTTCCTACTCTTGAAATTCAGAGCAGACCACATTTCTCTGCAAGGCTTCTAGAAGGCCTCTCCTCATTTAGGTTTGAAAATACCTTTGATCTGTCAGTGCCTGCCCTGGAAGGGAAGAGAGTGGCTGATTCTAGAATCATGCAGGATGAACTCTGAGATCAGGAATAAACCCTGCCTTGAAATGGTGCTGCCATGTGTTATCACTTTCAAACCAGCTACTCAATTCAAGTACAAAAGGTGGAATTTTCCCACATGCTGAACTTGGCATGATGCTCGCACTTCTGTTAAATATTAAAGTGTTTGGTGCTGAACTTTTCAGAAAAATAAAGCAAAACCTGCTTTCTGTAATTCAATGGGACTCGTATCCAAGCTGCTACTTTTCCCTTTGGGGGCAGTTGGTTGCACCTGAGTTTTGGTTCATCCAATTTGCTTTAACCAAATTTTCTTGGTTTCAATAACCAGAAGCAGTAAGTTACATTCAGGGAAACTAATGGATACAGTATTCATATATCAATTTTTTATTACTGATTACTCAATTTATACGGTGCTTAGGAAAAACAGAGATTGGCATTGTGTTAGTGCAATGATCTCAAACCTCATGATGGAAAGTTTTAAGCGGGATGGACATTTCAATGACTTAGAATGTAGTTTTGTGGTGTTTTTTGTTGTGGTGGTGGTTTTTTGTTTTCAATTTGGAAGGAGGTCTTTGCATTCTCAGTAGATGCAGGGCACCTCTTTTGCTTGTATACTTATGATTGAACTTGTACATTTTTCAGGGAAGACTTGGTCCTCCATATTTGATTCATTAATTAAACACACAAAGCTCTAGGGAGAAATTCACATCATGTTTATAAAAACA
Source organism: Mirza zaza (assembly GCA_008750895.1). Lineage (NCBI taxonomy): Eukaryota > Metazoa > Chordata > Mammalia > Primates > Cheirogaleidae > Mirza > Mirza zaza. The sequence goes on along the minus strand of VSMD01061872.1, from coordinate 50,361 downwards.
GGCCAAAGTGTCAGGACAAAGGGACTCTAGATTTGTGCCTTAGCTATCCACTCAAGCACTAACAGGACTCCCTCACGAAATAATTCCTTTGAGATTATTAAACCACATTTAGCACTAACAGTCTATGACGTTAAGCAAAAACCAACAAAAACAGGCATTCTGGTGTAAGCTGAAGCCAAAGCCTACTTATGTCTTGATTTGTACACAATTCTTGCCATAAGGTATTTTAAATATAATTGATGCTTCAATGTTTCCCTGCTAATTAGAGCTACTCCTATTTTAAAATAAATATTGCATCAAGACTGCTTCATGAACTCGCAGAACCGAGAGCTACCGCTCCCCTTGGGGACCAGCTGTATTGGTGGCGAGTTCCCTGAAGAACACCTGTTTCCTGGACGTGTACGTGCAGGGCTCTCGTCCTTATCCCCGCGTTCTCTGCCTCTGAGTGTTCCCAAGTCTGAGGGAGGAAGGTCTGCACCTGCCACTCCCCTTTCTCTCTGGGGGCTGGAGCCTGTCCCCCTCCCCCCGCCCCCCTTTTCCCTGGTGTCCTGCTTCCCAGCTCCCAGGAGACAGAACAACACATCTCCTGTCTGCGCTCAGTCCTGCGGTGGGACAGCCGCAGTGCAGGGACACCCCATTCCCCGGCCCCCTTTGGAGGGCACTGCAGAGAATACTGTGGGGTCAGTGAGCTCCCGAGTTTACCACGTGCTGGGGACAGTGCCACAACATGTGGACTCTGGTCATCTCTACCTAAAAATTGACCCAATGTGGTGAAGGAAGAACTGTAACCACGGAACAGCTGGAGGCTTTTATTGCTTAAATTGGGGACTGAGGACGGATGGTGGGGTTGTAGAAGAAGCATTAGAGACCTTGAGAAAAATTTGGGGGGCGCTATGACAGTGTGTCCCAGAGCGTGGTGGGCGGAAGGGGCCACTCTCTGCATTCCTCCTGGGAAAGGCACGGCCGGCAAATCACTGGCGTGAAGAGGCTGAGTGGTGTCTGAGAACACCTGAGGCTTGCAACCTCCCAGAAGAGAGCCCGTCGGTCAGCATAGGGGTGGCCCGGACTCACATCTCCCTGACAAAGGAGGCCCTTGTCTGCTCCCACACCCCCGTTTCCTCTTCCTGATGAGTTAGGTAAGTACCCTGTGTGTCCTTTCTGGGCCAGTGAGCATCCTGGAGCAGAAGAGACAGAAGAGCCCCAGCCTGTAGCGCCCACCGTGCTCCAAGACGTGAGACCCAAGTCCACGCAGAGCCCATGCTGAAAGTGTCAAAGTGGTAACCATCAACCCTGCTGGCCTCAGATGAAGATGAGAAGATAGATGATCCCCTGCCCACTTTTATTTCTCTGGTTCTCATTATAGTTATATCATGCAGGATAAATCTGAGTGATCAATAAATATAAGCAGAGTGCTTTTTTCCTGATACCCATTAAGAGTCCTTCACTTCAGAATTGTCACTCTTTATTCATCACCACCACCTGTCGTGATTACCTTTCCCCTCCAACTGCTTTTGCTAGGGGGAAGGAAAAACTTGCTTCTCCCTGAGGGGGTTCCTTCTCTATCATTGGCCCGAACACATTGAGAACCATCATAGGTATCAGCGTCAGCAGTTGAAGGTCTCTCCCACCCACCGGGTGTCTTCCCGGCGTCCCTTCTAGTGCTGGGTCTCCTCCTTATACCTAAGTCCTCAACACACTGAAGCTTTCGGAGTGAGCCCGCGGTGCTCAGTGTCCCAACAGAGCATTCTGCGCGCCCTCACCAAGGAAGCTCGCCCAAGGAGGGACTGGAGCAGAGCATGTACCGAGCACCGGCAAAGTGCCAGCTGCCTGGGATGTGGGCGTCACGGCTCCCACCCCAGACCCAGGAAGGGTGAGAGAGCCCCAGGGTCGCACCGCAGTGGATGGAACAGCTGTGATTTGCTCTCCCGCCTATGCAACTCTGGTTCTGCTCTCTGCTCCCCTGACCTGAATCTCATCAGTGTAGCAAGCTCACAGCCGTGACACGGTGTCGTCACACAGAAGCCAGGAAGAAATACGTGAGGACAGAGCATAGCACTGCTTCCAGGTGGCCTCTTGTGTTTGCAGCTGCGCTGAACCACACAATTAACCAAAGTCGAGGGGCTCGGAGCAAAGTGTCAACTTCCGCTCGCATCGTACCTGTGGGAAAACCCGCCGCTGTTCTTCTTCATGGAAACGACATTTTAGGTAGGGTGGACTTCCTTGACTGAAAGTCGCTATTACTCACAGGCACACTGTGAAAATAATGACAGAATCAGGGGGAAAAAGGAATTACAAGAATGTCTCTTTTTTCAAAAGGTTAAAATGTGGCTTCATAAACACAGGCATAGAGTGAAGATAATGTTCCTATACAGTTTTGTAGAATGAGAAAATAGATACCCCTATAAGAATCTCAGGATACTTTTGTTAATTCTCATAAAAAGTAGTTTTAACGCAAGAAAAGAAGTACAACCTTGGCTGGAAGATGGCAAGCTTCTGGAAGTTTCAAAGGGGTAGAAGGAAATGAGTCTGCTTTTTGTGTGACTAGATAAATCTCTGCAGAACAGGCTGTCGAAGCTAAGAGGGACTTAGAGCAGTGGTCCTCAACCTTTTTGGCACCAGGGACTAGTTTCATGGAAGACAATTTTTCTACAGGGGTGAGGAGGTTTTGGACAAATTCTCATAAGGAGCGTACAACCCAGATCTCTCACATGCATGGTGTACAGTAGGGTTTGTGTTCCTACAAGAATCTAATGCCACCTCTGATTTGACAGGGGGCAGAGCTCAGGTGTTGATGTGAGCGATGGGGATCGGCTGTAAATACAGATGAACCTTTGCTGTAAATACAGATGAACCTTTGCTCACTTGCCTGCCGTTCACCTCCTGCTGTGCAGCCTGGTCCCCTGCTTGGGGACCATAAGTCTAGAGGACCCCACCCAGCAGGGAAGGCAACCACCCTCTTCCTGTTGGGGTGCACACATCAGAGGGGGGTTCTCTGAAGCTGTGCTTCTGTTCCTCCCAACCAAACAAAGAAGATTTATATGCATAAGAAAAAGAGTCTTTTCTGGTACCAAGGAAAAACGGTTTTCATAAAAGGTGACATTGTAGTACATCTGCTCCTCTTTGCCCATCTGTGGTCAGGACGCTCACAATGAACAGTCCAGCCAACATGATTGTATTAATAACTATGTTAAAAGTGAAATTGGCAATGTGCTTCCTTGCTTGGGTTTGATTAGATTTCCTAAAATTAGTATACAGTTCTTGCATATATTTTGTTAAATGTACCCCTAGACACTTTGTGTGTTTCTATACTACTTTAAGTGATATTGGATATTTTATTTTATTTTATTTTCTAGCTGTGACTCAAAGAATTGGAAGAGTTGAATTAACAATAAAACTGCCCAAACCTAGATAATGAAGGAATACTATCATCTCATACATGAGAGGACCTGCTAATAATTTTATTTTGTACTGGCAAAAAAGCTGACAAAATTTACTTCACTCAATTTATAATTATTGTTACATTATTATTATTATTGCTATTTAGGAAAAATGACAAATATTAAAAACTACATGTGGTATAATGTTTAAATAAATAGCTTGCAAATATATCAAAATGTATTTATAAAAATTAGATCCATAAAATTGAATTTGATGGAAATAATATCCATAAACAATAATTCTCAATGGCAGAAAGTAAGTTTCACATGTGTAGTAAGTTACTGGTGGATCAAATCATCAATATAAAATTGTCATGGAAAAAAATGTATCCTAGTAAAAATAATTTTAGTAAAAAATGCATACAGTATAGGAAAAGACAAAATATAACTGAAAAATTCATAAATTGTTGAACTACACAACATACAAATTTGATCCAAGTTTAAGAAAATAAGCTCTAGAAAGCACCTTATCAACAGGACTTTGGTGTTGATATGAACCTGAGAAGAATGTTTTTTTTTTCTTTTTTATCATTTTTTTTTAATTTTGGCATATTATGGGGGTACAGATTTTAAGGTTTCAATAAATGCCCTTTCTCCCCCTCCCCCTACAAATCTGAGTTTCCAGCATGACCATCCCCCAGATGGTGCACATCTCACTTTTTATGTATGTATATACCCGCCCCCCTCCCCCCTGCCCAATACCCTATTACTATAGTACCTATGTGTCCACTTAGGTGCTGCTCAGTTAATACCAGTTTGCTGGTGAATATATGTGGTGCTTGTTTTTCCATTCTTGGGATACTTCACTTAGTAGTATGGGTTCCAGCTCTAACCAGGAAAAGATATAAGATGTGCTATATCACCGTTGTTTCTTAGAGCTGAATAGTACTCCATGGTATACATATACCACATTTTATTAATCCATTCTTGGATTGAAGGGCACTTGGGCAGTTTCCACAGCCTTGCAATTATGAATTGTGCTGCTATAAACATTCGAGTGCAGGTGTCTTTTTTGTAGAGTGTCATTGGATCTTTTGGGTAGATGCCCAGTAATGGGATTGCTGGATCAAATGGTAGATTCACTTGTATCGCTTTAAGGTATCTCCAAATTGCTTTCCACAGAGGCTGAACTAGTTTTCAGTCCCGCCGGCAGTGTAGGAGTGTTCCTCTCTCTCCGCATCCACGCCAGCATTTATTGTTTGGAGAAGAATGTTTTATCCTGACCAGGAAGTCCCCATATCCTTAAGATTGACATTGGGTTGGAAATGTCTTGTGATCCTCCATAGCTGCTGCCACTGCTGGGTTCAGATAAAGTGGCTGCTGCCTCCAGCCAGGAAACAGGGGGCACAGAACCACCTGACCCTACTCTGCAAGAGGGAAACCATGTGCAACGCAATTCACGTCGGTGGTTAAATGGGTACACGCAAAAGAGAGAAAATCAGAGAAAAATCACACCAACCAGTCTGTTCTTGGAGGAGGTCTGAAATGAGCAGGCACAGGACGGATGATTAATGTCCTCATCAGTGACCAGCAGCCCAGCCTCAGAACTGTGGGCTGCTGGGACCTCCTGGCGACCAGGGCACTGGCCATTACTACTACGTGGGCAGCAGCTTCCTTGGTTAATTTAATGTTCACAGGGGCTCCTGATCCCTGCTGGTGTCCGCTAGCTATTCTGGGGCAAGGACATAAAGCTTATTCACACAGCAGGTAGAAACTGTGTCTTTAAGCGGGGAAACTGCTGCGTGCAAAATGCCACAGGCCTAAAACTCAGAAAGACTTACAGGAGGGGAGGTCCTGCCGGAATGAGCAGATCTCCCAAAGCCCACACTCTATTTTACAGGGGAGGAAGCAGAAGCAACCAAAAGGTTGAGTTCTCCGCAGTGACACAGCCAATTAGGAGGAGAGCCAGGATAGGAGAACAGGCTAAGGATCCAGAAATACCCCCTCCTTTCTTCTTTGCCAGCTCGGGCCTCAGAGTCCGGGGGCAGAGCATGAGTTCCTGCACCAGCCATGCCTTGTTCCAGAATGACTACAAAAGATGCACATGCACACGCACCTACATGTGCACACTTCCTCTAACACACACGCTGCAGTTTTCAAATATATAGATGCTATGATGTTTAGTAAAATACAAAACCATTTCAAAGTGTTACTGAATTCACATCTTTTTTTAAATTTTTATTTCAGTATAATATGGGGGCACGAATGTTAAGGTTACATACATTGCTATTGCCTTCCCTTCCCCCTCAAGTCAGAGCTTCAAGCGTGTCCATCCCCCCAACAATGCACATTGCACTCATAATGTATATATATGAACCCATCCCCACCCTCCACCTGCCCAACACATCTTATCATAATGTACTTCCTCACTTAATGTTTATTAAAAAGACAACCATCTCATATGAACCCTCCCCAAATTGATATTGCAAAGGCGTTTTACTGAAAATGTTCAGTAGCCACTACCCTGCATCACACTTCTAATGCTTACTCATTTCTAACTTCCCAATCTAAAAGAAACAAGATAAAGTTAGGTAAAATGCAGGAACATTCAAGAATCCTTTCTTTTTCCCAGTCTAAGATAATTAGAACCTCCTTGTGGATTTTGTTCAATAGTCCATCTGTACGGTAAACAGTGAACATCCTACATTTCTTCCTGAAAGGCAGCAATTGTGGTATTGACTTGTTACTGCCAGTGCTAGTATTATACCTGTGAATTATCATGTAAATGAGCACAAAGATGTTTAGGAGAAAACAATCATTCTATTAAGGAAGAAACTTAATTGGAACTCCAAACTGTTCAAATCTTTTTACCCCCAAATTACTAATTACTTTAAATGCATCTTTACAACAGAACAGATAAAAGAACAAAGTCACAGATGTTTTAATTACCACTTAGAATCTATTGTCTTCTAGTATTGACAGAGGATTGCATGTGTCCACATAGAATATTATCTTTATTTTTCACAGGGAACATTTAGTTCAATTGCATCAGAAGATCCTTGGATTGCACAGTCTTAGTTTAGAAGATCTTGCATTCTAGCTGAGACCATCCCTAGACAGGTTTACAATTGGGAAGATATTAATAACATTTAAATCAGCCAAGAACCACATCCTGGGAATCTGCTGTGTCTCTTAAGTGGAATTCAAAAGGCTTCTGAACTATAGGCCAGGTAGACAAAGGATGCTAGCAATTTGTTCATATTGATTAACTAACAGTGTTGAGATATTAGATGAAGTAACAATCATTTAAAATCACAAGAATTTCTGTAAGATGCATTGTTTCCCCACCTACCCTGTATGTGTGCAAATTGCACTCTATAAAACTTAAACGCAAGGCTTTATATTTACTTCAAGTCCTCGCAGATGAGAGTCACCAGGGGGTCAGACTTGATACGGTTTGCTGAGCACAGCACCTGTGAGGGGGAGGGAAGCAGCACTGTGCAGAGGAAGAAGAGAAACAGGATCACCTATTGTCACAGAAGCCTCTGCTGACCCCACAGGGAGCGTGGGGTTTGGGTTGCTCTTTGAGAGGGGGCCCTCTGCTCACAAACCCCATCACCCCGAATCAAAGACCAAGGGCAGGGCAAGCACAGACTCCAAGAACTACCAATAATAGTAAAGGTAATGATGATACAAACGCTCCCCTTACTGAGAATTTACAGGTTAGGTCCCAAATGGAGCACTCCGCAGGCGTCATTCCATAAGACAGGTGTATTCCTGGGACTATTGTAACACAAGACTACAAACTGGGTGCCTCAAAACAACAGACATTTATTCTCTTACAGTTCCAGAGGCCAGGAGTCTGAAGCCAGTGTTAAGTCTATCCGAGGGCTCTGAGGGAGAATCTGCCCCGTATCTCTCCCCAGCTTCTTGGCATTCCTTAGCATGTAGATGCATCACTCCAGTCCCAGCCTTGTTACCATAGAGCATTCCCCCTCCTGGAGACACACTTCTCCTCTCTTATGGAGACAGCAATTGTTGAATTAAGAGGCTGCTCTACGCCGGAATCAACTCACCTTAACACATTACATCTGCAGTGACCCTGTTTCCAGACAAGGTCCCATTCCGAGGTGCCTGCGATTAAGACTGCCACGTGTGAATTGGAAAAGGGAGTGACACAATTCACCCCACAGCAGTAGGTATTCGCACTGCCATTTCACATAGATGGAGACCGACAGTATCAGCCAGGGTCCACTCAGGAAAACAGAAATCACAGCCAGTTAGTTTAACAGAGAAAATCTAATAAGGAAAATTGGTTAAATAGGTATGAGAGCATTGAAAAGGTACAAGAGGATCATGACACGGAGATGGAACATGCAGGAGGCAGCTCCCTCCTCTGGGACGGAGGGAAGCAAGTGAAGAAGCCTGAGATTATTAGAATTTAGAAATTCGGATGAGGCTGTGGAGGATCTGGGCCCACTGGTGCCAGTAGCTCTGGGGCTGTCAGGCAGGAGCTCATGACACTGAACCTAAGTCTCAGAAATGGGGGTGCTGTCCTGGAGCTGCTATCTCTGAGGGGTTCCCTGGAGCCTATTTGGGGAGCATAAATAAAATTCGGAAACTGACACCCACAGACACTACCCTGGTAGGAGGTGTTGCTTGGGGGAGCAAATAGGAGGGTGCGTTGCCCACTGTCCCCTGCCTGGTGGTCTCTGCCCAGTGCCCCTGTTGCCAGAGCCCAACAAGGAGGAACTGGCAAAGCAGAAATGTGTTTGCAGAGCTCCAGCCTGAGCACCACAAAACAGAGTCCAGAAGGGTGAGCTTGGGGCCACGAGAGTTCACTAAACAAGTCACCAAGATTCAGAAATCTCAGCACACCTCAGTGGCTAGGGTGTCAACTCAGGTGCGAGTCCAGAGTCATATCCTGAGTGTTTGGTTCACTTTCCCTTTAAAATGGGCATTTAAGAAGAGATAAATGAGTGCTACTTCTACTCTTACAACCATCGGAATCCAAAAACCAATACTGGAAGACAAGCAATTTATTCTAAGCAGTGACAGAAAAGCTGTCCTCTTCACGATGGATCTAATTAGCCAACTTTGGGCTGTAAGTAAAACGATGGTCCCGCTGCCTTCTGCAGACCATGTTCAAGGTCAGGGCTGAGTGAAAGAACTGTGCACACAATGCCCAGGCAGCCGGAAAGCTGCTGACCCTCAAAATAAGCAGGAAAACTCACAGTGCCGAGGCGGGGTAAACTCAATTAGCTTTTTCCAATCAAATAAAGATCAGAAAAATTAGATTTAGGATGGAACCGTGTGAGATTAAGTTAATAATCTAGAAGTAGATGAAATGTTCCTATGACAGGAAGCCAACTAAGTTAGTCCTTTGGTAAAAAATGAGATAACACCAGTATTCCAAACAGTGGGGTTTCCTAACGTCAGCAACACGGGAGTCTGCCTTGCACAGACTTTGCTTTGCTCTGTTGACAGATATTTTCCTAAAATAATTTAAGTGGATGTTTGTAAATCAGATCATATTGGTTCTGTCTCTGAGGCTTTCTATTTCATGATAAATGGACCTAGGAGTCACACCACCTTTATTGTTCTATAGGAGCATGAATTTAAAGAAACCCCAGTTATTTACTCTGTCTTTATCAGATAGTCTGAAAGCGGGGCATTTGTGTGATTATTCCACTTTTCTATTGTTCTCTACACCTTACAAGACTGAGAGATACTTAAGCCTTCTTTTCTAAATTCACGGGACCACAACAGAGTCAATCCAGGGCCTGAGCCATCACTCGTTTGTTTATGGCAATTCAGCCACAGCAAAGAGACAATCACAGCCTTTGACAAGGAAGAGAGGAGAGGCTGTATTAGTTTACTCAGGCCGCTATGACAAAATACCGTAAACTGCAGGGTTTGCAAACAACAGAGATTTATTCCCCACAGTTCTGGAGGCTGGAAAGTCCGAGATCAAAGTGTCGCCCTCTGGTGTCTGGTGAGGGCTTTTTTCTGCATTCTCCAGACTTGGGGTGGGGGGGGCATGATGTTCTCCCATGAGAGGGATGAACTCCCTCCAAAAGCCCTAGGTATAAGGTACCTAACCCCACGCTTGAGGGAGAGCCTGCATGGCCTAATTACCTTATAAAGCCCCCACCTGTCAATACCAGCACATTGGCAACACCCGAGTTTTGGAGGGACACGCTCAAACCACAGCACGAGCCCATCGAGGGGTGCAGACACACGAAACCCAGGTCGGAATAACAGGAACCAAATACAATCATCTCCCACAAAGAAGTCAGAATGGATTGTATTAAAATTGCTCCCCATGGATATACTTTCACCGTCTTGACTACATCCTGGAAATCAATGAGCATTATACTTCACTCATCAGGATGTCTTTTAGAATAATTAATTAATCAGGGCATTAAACTATGGAAATGAGATCTACTTTTCATTACTTGTGTTCTTTAAAAAGTGATTCAAAAAGGTTTCATAACCGTAAGAGCTTTAAGGTGTATGTATTTCATATGCTGCATTCTGTGAAGATAACTGATTACATTTGTTTTGTTCTCATTGTTACACTTATTTTCAAAATGTGCTCAAATTGTGTGATAAAACTAAAAATTCAACGTTCTTTTTAATTTCAGAAAAAAAAAATCAAATTACAATTGCGACCTTACAGTTCAGGTTTATTCTTCAGAGTTTTCACCATGGCAATGGACTTCAAGAACTAATATTAAAAACCCTTGTTACTGGATTCTCCAATCTAGAACCTTGTAATGGGAATTCAATGAGATGTATCTTTAAACAGGTTATTTACTTACATTTTATGTAGCCTCTGAGTTTCATTCAAGCATGGCCATCACCGACCCTGAATTTTGCACCTGTCTTCTATTACTTCTTTTCTAAATTGTGTGGCCCTGATGGTTTTCAATTCCTACACCTGCATCCTACCCCTTTCACATCTGTTTGTTCCTTTCATTGTGATATCATTTTCTTCCCCTCTCCCATCTCACGAGATTTTTTTATATAATTTACCTAACTATTCAGGTTCACAAGTGCATCAAATTTCAAGCATGAAAAGTAAAAATAAATCCACATTAAGACAGATCGTAATGAAACTTCAAAAACCCAAAGGCAGGTAAATTTCTAAAAGCTGCCAGGATACACACACACACACACACACACACACACACACACGCACACACATACACACGTGCCATTAAAGATCAAATGTCCAATTTCAAATCAAAAGTGTAGTTTATTATATCTCAAACAAGAACTAGTACAATTAACCAAAGTATGTGCCTAAACTATCAACACAGTTTTGCCATCTTAAAGGTAGCTTGTTCATGCCAGTAGCAAAGAAGCCTGGAGAGCAAGTGGCCATCAAATTGCAAAAGGCGTTTTTAGCCTGTTGAGTGAGAATTGAGTATTTTTCCTTGCAAGAAGTGGTCCAAAGCCTGGGAGAAGTGACAGCCAGTTGGTGCAAGGTCTGGTGAATATGGTGGATGACAGAGTTTCCAAATCTAGCTTCTGTAGCTTGAGCAGCATCGTTTGTGCGACATGTGGTCGAGTGTTGTCTTGTAAGAGGATTGGCTTGTCTCTGTTGACCAATCTTGGCTGCTTAATAGCAAGCATCCTCATCATTTCATCCAATTGGTTGCAGTAGACATCTGCTGTAATCCACTGACCAGATTTCATGAAGCTGTAGTGGATAATACCAGTGCCAGACCACCAAACAGATACCATTAGCTTTTTTTTATGAATATTCAGTTTTGGACTGTGCTTCGGCACTTCCTCTTCATCCAATCATTGTGCCAAATGCTTGTGGTTGTCAAAAAGAACCCATTTTTTTTTATCACACATAACAATACAGTTATGTAGTATAGAAATGGTTCACCCTTATGTCATGACAGCAAAGAAAGGCAACCTTTGAGACGATTTCTGATGCTTGCTTAATTCATGTGGAACCCATCTATCCAGTTTCTTTGCCCTGCTGACTTGTTTCAAATGTTCCAGTATTGTTGGAATGGCTACATCAAACCTTGCTGTTAACTCATGCACAGGTTGAGATGGATTCGTTTCCACTACAGCTTTCAGTTCATCATTATCCACCTTTGTCTCAGGTCACCTATGTGGCTCATTTTCAAGATTAAAATCACCAGAAAGGAACTGTCCACATACTTTGTGTTCATTAGTAACATCCTTCCCAAACACTTTGTTGATATTTCTAGCTATCTGCACTGCATTGGTTCCATGACGGAACTCATAATCAAAGGTAACATGAATTTTTGACTTATCCATGGCTTCACAAAACTGGCACTAAAAAAACTTTTGAAAGATAATCACAACCCAAAATGTGCATTTGAAAGACTGAGGATGTACCTTCACAATAAAAATAAAACAAGAAGTGTCAAAGTGAAATGTCAGAGATATCAACTGTCAAACTTAATACTTAAGGAAATTGGACATTTCATACTGAGTAACCTAAGTATATGGATATATGTCGGTATACTTACTTATATGTATATACATGTACATATGTATATGTATACACACACTGTGTGTGTGTAGAGAAAATCCTTTGAAGGACTAATAGCTGACTTCTTAATAACAACCAATTAAGCAGGAAAAAAATAGAACTAACCTTTTCAATTGAGGGGGGGAGGAGGGAGAGGATAAAACTTCATATCCATTGAAAATGGCTTCCAGAAATAAGAGCCAAATAAACATTTATCATATAACAAAAAGTAAGAGTGCTTTCAATAGCAATGAAAAGAAATTCTTAAGAAAGTAGGTCAGACAGAAAGAAAATTATCTCACGTAGAGTTTTAAATGCAAGAAGAAAATGAGAGCAAAGAAAGTGGAAAATATGAATGAATCTAAATAAAATTTATAAAATTAAAATAAAAATGTGTCTTAGGGATTAAAATATTTTAAAACAAAACAATAATAACAGTAAATAAGGCAGGAGAGGACAAAGTGTGCTCAAGTGTGAGAAAGTTCCTTCCATATCAGAAAGGAGGACAAAAGCACTGAATTATTTTAGAAGTGGAAAGTTAAATAGGCATGTTACAATTAGTATTAGTGTTAAAAGAAGAGAAACAAAGTGCATAATTCTTAAACCTGTGAAGAGGAAAAATTTATTTCAAAAGATACCCTGTTAATCTAAAAGACGTCAAAGGAGGAGAAGAAAAACATGGAACATGTTGGAAAACTGTAATCACAAAGTAAGATGGGGCATTTAAACCAAATACATCAGCAACTGCATTACATATGAACAGAAGTTTTTCATAATAAAGAGCTTAAAATATCAGCAAAAATATAATACATTGTGAATAAATTAGTTCTAGCTCCACGATGCAAGTTTGGCTTGATAGCGGAAACTCAGTAAATGTAATCCAAGGTATTAACGGAACAAAAAGGAAAGATATGCATGCAGAAACAGCATTTGATAGAATTTTCCATGATAAAAATTATGCATTGCCTAAGAAACTAGGAATAGATGAGATATTTCTCAGTCCAATAAGAGCATCTACAAAAAGATCGATATTGTTATATTTAAAGGTTAAAAAGGTCAAATCTTTTGTTTTGAGATCAAAAACAAAACAAGAGGCTTTGTATCACATATTCCTTCCAACATTGTACCATTGGACCCAACCAGCGTAATAAGGCAAGAATAACAAACACAAGTAAAAATATGAGAACTAGAAAGGGGTGAATATGATTTGGGAGATGATATGAGTTTTGTTACATAAAAAGGACTTTATAAATAATTCATTCGAATTAATGGGGAAATTTAGCAAAATTATAAGCTTTCTAAAACTCAACATGTGAAAATCAATTTCATTTCTGCATTTCTGAAATAAAAGGATACAAAACAAAAATAAAAATATAAGAAGCATCCAGGAAATGTGTGTATGTATATATGCGTATAAATATGTCTGTATACATATGTACACATATGTATATACATACACACACGTATACATTTTTGCAATAGCAAATAAAAAAAGGAAGAAATACCTAGCCAAAAAACAAACAAAAAACCCTGGAAACGGTGTGCAAGGCTTTTACAGGAAAAATTATAAAACAACCAAAACCCAAATTCTACCACTATACAATATATACATGTAACAGAATTCAACTTTTAAATCTATTAAAATTAAAAAAAGAAAAGGAACAAAAATATTACTAAGAAATATTAAAGGAAGATGCAAATAAATGGAAACCACAGGTTGATAGACCTTACTTTGCGAAGATTTCAATTCCTGAAATTTGTAGTGTGATGCCTCCAGCTTTGCTCCTTTTATACAACACTGCTTTGCCCATTCAGGTCTTTTGTGGTTCCATATGATTTTTAGAATTTTTTTCTATTTCTGTGAATAATGACATTGGAATTTTGATAAGTATTACATTGAATCTATATATTGCTTTGAGTAGTATAGACAAAATGCCTGTAATCCTAGCACTCTGGGAGGCTGAGGTGGGCAGATTGCTCGAGGTCAGGAGTTCGAAACCAGCCTGAGCAAGAATGAGACCCCGTCTCTACTATAAATAGAAAGAAATTAATTGGCCAACTAATATATATATAGAAAAAATTAGCCGGGCATGGTGGCGCATTCCTGTAGTCCCAACTACTCGGGAGGCTGAGGCAGCAGGATTGCTTGAGCCCAGGAGTTTGAGGTTTCTGTGAGCTAGGCTGATGCCACAGCACTCACTCCAGCCTGGGCAATAAAGCGAGACTCTGTCTCAAATATATATATATGTGTGTGTGTGTATATATATATATACACACACACATATATATATATATTGTCCTCAGATGTGGAAATAAAAACAAAACACCCATGTGGCTGCCACTCTCCTCAGCCCTTGCTCTCCCCCTTTCTCTCCTTTCCCCAACTCCCCCTGCCCCCACTCCTCTTTTCCTACCTCTCTCTGTTTGGTAAAGTAATATATATTGGTAATATATAATAATATATATATTATTATTGTATATATAATTGGTAAAGTAATATATATATATATGTGTGTGTGTGTATATATATTACTTTACCAATTCAAGAACAGGGGATATCTTTCCATTTATTGTGTCTTTTCAATTTCTTAGTCTCATAATTTTCAGTGTACAAGTCTTTCACCTTCTTAATCCTTAATTAAATTTACTCCTAAATATTTTATATTTTCATAGCTATTATAAATGGGATTCTTTAAGTTTCTTTTTTTTTTTTTTGGATAGTTTGTTGTTGGTGTATAGGAATGCCACTGATTTTTGTATGTCGATTTTGTAACTTGCAAGTTTACTGAATTTGTTTATCAGTTCTAGCAGTATTTTGGTGGAGTCTTTACACTGTATGATTTCAAAATATATTACAAAGCTGTAGGAAATCAAAATAGCATGATGTTGACATAAAAACAGACATAGTGATTGATGAAACAGGATAGAGAAATAAACCTACAAGTTTGCGCCCAACTGATTTTCTACAAAGGTGCCAAAAATACACAATGGGTAAAGGGGAGTCTCTTCAATAAATTATGTTGGGAAAATTGGATATCTACATGCAGAAGAATGAGATTGGACTCTTATCTCACAGCGTACACAAAAATAAACTTGAAATGGATTAAAGACTTCAATGTAAGGCCAGAAACTGTAAAGCTATTACAAGAACACATAGGGGAAAATTTCCACGACGTTGGTCTGGACAATGATTTCTTGGATATGAGCCCCAAAGCACAGGAGACAAAAGCAAAAACAGACAAACAGAATTACATCAAACTAAAAGGCTTCTCCACAGCAAAGGAAACAATTAACAGAGAAAAGAGACAATTCATGGATTGGGAGAATATATTTGTAAACCGTATATTGATAAGTATCGATACCCAAAATATATGAGAAGTTCAAACAACTTAATAGCAGTAAATGAAAAAAAGTCTGATTTAAAAAATGAGCAAAAGGCCTGAAAAGACAGTTCTTCAAAAAAGACATATAAATGCCCAACAGATATATGAAAAAATGCTTAATGTCACTAATCATCAGAGAAATGCAAATTAAACTACAAGGAGATATCACCTTATACCTGCTACAGTGGCTATTACCGAAAAGAAGAAAGATAAATGTTGGTGAGGATTTGGAGAGAAGGGAACTCTTGGTGGGAATGTAAATTAATATTGTCATTATGGAAAATAGTTAAAAAATTAAACTTAAAAAATAAAAAAATATAACTACCATACAATTCGACAATTCCACTACTTGGTATGTATCCAAATGAAATGAGATCAGTATGTCAAAGAGATAGCCATACTCTGTGTTCACTGCAGCATGTTTAACAATAGCCAAGATATGGAATCAACCTAAGTGTCCACCAACACATGAATGCAGAAAGCAAATGTGGTATTTATGCACAATGGAATACTATTCAGCCTTAAAAAAAGAGAAAAAATTCTGGCATTTGCAACAACCTCATTGAATTCGAACGACATTATGTTAAGTAAAATAAGCCAGGCACAGAAAGACCAACACTGGATGATCTCACTTATATCTGAAATATAAAAAAGTCAAACACACAGAAGAAAAAAGTAAAATGCTGATTACCAAAGGCTTTTGGGGAAAAGGAAGAGGGTAAGTGGGAAAATGCAGTTCAAAGGGCATACAAAGTGTCAGACAGGAGAAATAAGCTTTAGCGATCTGTTGCCCAGAATGGTGGCTATAATTAATAATAAAGTAATGCGTATTTCAAAATTTCTAAAAGGAGATTTCAAATGCTCTTACTACAAAATAGTGGCATGTGAAGTGATGCATATGTTAATTGGCTTGATTTAACCATTACACAAAGTATACAAATAATACCACATTGTTCCCCATAAATAGATGCAATTATCATGTCAATTATAAACAAAGTTTTAAAAAATAAGATTTTGACTCTTCCCGAATTTATTTATAGAGTCAATAAAATCTCAGCTAACATCGCAGCAAGATTTTGGAAAGCTTGACAAGCTGATTCTATTAATAAATTTTATTTGGGAATTTAGAGAGACTTGAATGTCCAAGTTACTCTTAGAGAAGAATTAGGGAATTGAAAAGCTATTTACCATATCTGAAGCATTATTATAAATTTCAGCAACCAAGGCAGTAGGACACTTGTTCAAGATGAGACTAATGAAGTAGATGGAAGAAAACCGGGGCTAGGAACAAATCTGTACGTGCAGGGACTCTTGATGTAAGCCAGCGTGACACTCTAGACTGGTAAGGAAATGGCGTCCTTTTGAAAAGTCCTTCCGGAATAATTCGGTATTCATACAGAAAAGTGTGCATAAAATCAGAGCTCTATCTCACAGACCAGATACTAAAAACTTATTTTCAGGAGGATTAATGTCATAAATGCAAAAACACAATCATAAAGCACATAGATGATTGATTACATAGAAGATCTTCTCAACTTTGGGGTAGAATAGGGTTTCTTTTTTTTTTTCCTTTTATTTCATCATATTATGGAGGTACAAATATTGTTAGGGTTACAAATATTGCCCCTGCCCCCCCTCCCTCCCCCTGATGTGTCCAATCCCCCGGTGGTGTGCGTCACACACGTTATGGAAGCATACACCCCTTTCCTCCTCCCCCCTCCCGCCTGCCCACCACCCGATAAAAAGTTTTTTGGTTTTTTTTTTTTTACATTTTGGTTACGTTGTATATCTTTGGCTCTCCCTAAGAAGGGTTAGAGTTATGCCCTTCCCCTCCGAAGTGCTCTCCACCTCCCTAAGATTGGGTCCCCTCCCCACCAATCCCTGGTGAGCATTGCCTCCATTTGAAAACCATAGTTTAAATCAGTCAGTACCAATTTGATGGCGAGTAGATGTGGGGCCCATTTTCCATGTCTTGTGTCGCCTCACTTTGGATAACGGGCTTAAGCTTAATCCAGGATAGCATAAACGGTGCTAGCTCACAGTCATTTCTTAGGATTGAGTAGTATTCCATTGTGAACATATACCAAATTTTAATTATCCACTCATGAATTGACGGGCACTTGGGTTGTTTCTATGATCTTGCAATAGTGAATTGTGCTGCTATAAACATTCGGGTGCAGATATCTTTATAATAGAATGTATTATGCTCTTTTGGGTAGATGCCCAACAATGCTATTGCAGGGTCGAATGGTATTTCTATTTCTAGCTGTTTGAGGTATCTCCAAATTCTTTTCCACAGAGGTTGCACTAATTTGCAGTCCCACCAGCAGTGTAGGAGTGTTCCTGTCTCTCTGCATCCTCGCCAGCATTTGTTGTTTTGGGGCTTCTTGTAGAATAGGGTTTCTTTAATAAGATTTTCAAAATTCACTAATTATTGAGTTTGAATGCATTAAATGTAAGCACTTATGTTTACTACAAGACATAATAGAGTGAAAAGAAGTGTCCAGGTGTCTGTCAGATGCCCCAGGTTTGCTGGCTTAGTAGGTCGATGCTGGCACCACAAACTAGGGTAGGGAGCAGAGGATCACGAGGAAGAGGAGAACAAGTGGGGAGTGGTAGATTTGGCTTGAACATGTTGAACTGGACATGCCAAGAGATGCACACATGTGGGACCTAAACTCTCCAGTGGGATGAGTACACGTCTGGGAGTCCCACCGCCTTTGGAGACCAGCTTTCCCTGCTGTGACCTCACCCACACTATGCTTTCACCTGTGTCACCTGCAGAAGGTGACTCAAATCACTTCCCCTGCCTGGAGCTATCTATCTCTCAACACACATGCTTTGCATCTGCTTATTAGAATGTCAGCTCCTGAAACTCATCATTTGCAAACACAATTGTTCCCTTTCCCAGACCAGGCCTTCCTCCTGATTTCACTAGTAAACATTTTTCTAAACATATAGACATGAAACACTGGAATCATCTTTGATTCTTTTCTCCTCCTTCCTGCCTCCCTCCATAGCCAAACAGCCAACCATCCCCGAGCCTTGAGAAATTTCCTGTGTACGGTGAAGTCCACGTCTCCCATCCCTTTTCCTCCCTTCCAGCTGCCAACCCTCTGGCTGGCCACGCTTGGCCATCTCTCCCTGGACTACCATGAGAGGCTTCCTACCATCTCTCTGCTTCCAGTTCATCATTACCAGACCATTTCTCCTATGAATGTGTCACTTTGGTGTCAAAGGCATCCAAGGGTGGCCATTGCCAGGAGCAAGCACAAAATCATCTCTGGGGCATCTGGCTGCACCCTGACATGTGCTAATTAATCCCTTAGGTGTGTTCTGTCATAGTCGGTTGCTGTTCCTCCTTTTCCCACCTCTGTACCTCTTCTCATGCACCACCCCCTACCCAGAATGTTCTCTCCTACATCTGCTTGCTTATAGCTGCTTTCTTAAATTCTGTTTATTTTTTTATAATATGACTAAATATCTGCACTGAATCCTCCAAGCTTAAGTTGCCCTCCTCAGGAAGGCTAGGCTATGGGATCACCCACTTACAGAAAAATCTGGCCCACAGCAATGTGGTTGTAGTATCCCTGTGAAAGTTCTCATCTTGGCTCACGGTATGATGAGCTGCCTGTGGTCAGGGGCACTGGGTCATGTGACCTAGTGGTCCTTAACAAGGTGTTTTCTGCATAATATATGATAAATATTTATTGAAGGGTAAATATGTTACCAATTCCTCTGAGCATCACATATGACACTTATAGAGGGTGTCCTATTTTAAAATCACCCTTATTATGGAGTTCCAGATCTTGCGATATGGATGAATTCCTCACTGATGAAGAACAAGCCTTCCCATAGATAATTAAAGATTTCAAGAAATTAGCCAAGAGAACTCCACATCTTCTCAGTGTTGACAGAGAATACCAAAACTGAGATATTTGTTGCCAAAGAAATTACTAAGAAGTCCAAGAAAGGATGAATGGCAATGGTTCTTGTCGTCATTAATCTTTCAATTTTTTCTCCTTGAGGATAACACTTGCTTTTAAAATAAGGAAATAAAACATTTGGTACATCCGAGAAGAAGAAAGGAAAGAAGCCGTGAAAGCCGTCACTACACCCTAGATTCAGTTTCACCCTTTCATCTCCTTCCCTGGGAAGAAAACTCTTCCCGCAGTACAGCAGGCTTCGCTTCCTGGGCTGCTCGTGCTGAATTACCCGGGAATCAGGGTAGGGAGACAATGAACGAACAGGAAGTCACAGCGATGCAGAGAGCACTCACTTCAGCCATCGGTTCTGATTTGGCCCCATTGAGAAATTAAAAACTCTTGTGCATCAGAGGATAGGAGGAAAATCAGTATGTTTTACCCCAAAATATATTTCTTTGACATATTTTGAGAGGGCCCTGCAAGGCCATCGTTGGCGTGGGAGATTGGCGCCTGCCGATCTGCAGAAAATGGGGACTCATGCAGCCAGCCTCGCGCTTGTCCAGACTGGGGAGAGATTAACTGAGAGTCTGACGCCTTTGAAGGTCTGGAAAGACACACTTGCAGTCTATTTTCTCGGGGGGCTGCTGCCTGCGAAGTTTCAGCTACGTAGCAAGACCACCTTTGCCAGCCAGGCCTCCTCTTCCTCCCCCCCTCCCGTAACTGTCTCGCCACCAAAACCTCATTGACCAGCTCTAGCTGTTCTTGGCCGCGCTCCCAGCCTGCATTCTCCCTGTGACTTCCAAATCACGTATACGCTTCTGTGCCCTGTTGGGGGGTGGGGGCTTCATTCTGAAGCCTGCCATGTGTACACATCAAGTAAATCTGTGGGCCTTTGCTCTGATTAATCAATCTGCTTCATGTCAGGGATTTTCAATGAATCTTCAGAGGGCCTTGGCCCTCACAGATGCTGTCAAAGAACTGAAAAGACAGTTTAGAGAACAGGAGAAAATATCTACAATTTATATACCTGATATGGGTCTTGTATCCAGAAAATGTAAAGAACATTGAAAATTTAACAAGAAAAGACAAATAGCCAATTAATATGAGGGCAAAGGATTGGAATAGAGATTTCTCTGAAGAAAATATATAAATGGCCACAAAGCTCATAGAAAGGTACTCAACATCATTAGCAATGAAGGAAATGCAAATCAAACCCACGGTGAGACACCACGTCACACCCACTTAGGGTGGCTGTAATTTGAAAAGGAGACAACAAGCATTAGCAAGGCTGTGGGGAGACTGGAACCCTGATAATTGTAGGCAGGGGTGTTAAACGGTACAGCCACTGTGGAAAGCATCTGGCGATTGCTCTAAAGTTGAACAAAGAATTACCATATAACCCAGAAAATCCATTCCTAAGAGGACTGGAACAGGTGTTCACACAAAAACTTATACACATGTGTTCAGAGCAGTATTATTCCAAACAGCCAAACAGTGGAAATAAAAATGCCCATCAATGAATAAAGTGGATAGATTAAATGTGGTATCACAATAAGTCCTCACATCACTGATAGGTTCCTGGAAACTGTAGCTTTAAGAGAAAAGATTTACAGCAGGTCCTTGAATAACCTCATTTTGCACAAAGTTATATTGTTGATAAGAAAAAAGATTTTGGCTCCATTGTAAGTCGTTTCACTTAAACTTGCAGTTTCCAAGAACCTACCAATGACATTGACGATTTACTATATTTAGCCATAAAAAGTAGTGACGCGCTGACACATGCTACAACATGGATGAACCTTGAAAACATGCTAAGTGAAAGAAGCCAGTCACAAAATATTATATATTGTATGATTCCATTTACATGAAACGTCCGGAATAGGTAAATAATTCTTAGAGAAAAAAAGGAAATGAGAGATTTCCAGGAACTGGGGAAGGCGGGGAGATGGAGGGTGACAGCTCGTGGGTATAGGGTTTCTTTTAGGAGTGATGGAAATGTTCTGGGATTAAACAGTGGTTATGGTTGAACAACCTTCTGAATATAACAAAAAAAAACCCACTAAAATATATGCCTTTCAGTGGTGAATTTTATTATATGTGAATTAAATCTTATTTTTAAAAAATGGACCAAATCGTTTTGGTCAAACAAACGTGATAAGTGCTCACGACAGACATCCCTAAGATGCTGAGGGGGCAGAGGGGCCATTGTCATTTTGGCTCTTAGACGAACGAAGAGATGTCAGCCCGTTGTGGCACCCCCAGGTCACCTCTCCCAAGATGCTGCACCACCCTAGACCTTGCAATTTTTCCATTAAAACAAACAAAATAATCTCAAGTGAAAGAAGCATTTGGCCGGCTAGGCTGTTGCTTCTGTCACCTAATGCACACGGCTTTGTGATTCATCTATTGACTGTTCCCATCTCCTGCGTTAAGCAAGCATGACCGGGCTGATGGCTGCTGAGAAGATTAATCATCGGGCAGGGCTGGGGATATCAGAGACGAATGTGTATGAAATTAGGGGAGAAATGGACTCAGATTTATACGAGGATTAGAGGAGAAAAACAATCAGCGTCTGTGTTCGCTCTCTGCTCATCCTCAGCAAAGGCTCAGTAAGCGAAGTTTCATCTTCCATTATTAACGTGTTGCTCCAAGACAGGAAATCCTAAAAACTAGAAATGTGCCATCAGAAAGCCACAGGCATCGGGAGCCCAGGGTGAATGGCCTGCCAAGGACAACCTCTCCGAAATAGAGAATTTTGCAGCGTTAGGCGGAACTGAATTTACAGCCTGTGTTTTCCAAAGATTAAACATGTTATTCTTCACGTAATCGGTAACCACCCTCTCTAGAGTCGGAGAACGCTATGCTTGCTCTCCAAAGGGTTCTGAAGAAAGAACCCTTTCTTGTGGCTCCCTCTCCCCCAGGATGATTAAGCAGTTTACCTCTGCTGTCACAGGAGCGCTTGGAAGCCTGTGCCCGGGTGGTTTGCCCGGGAGAAACAGGGAGGGGGATTGAACTGGAGCGTGTTCAAGACGGTGAGCAGAAAGGAGGTCGACATGCAGGTGAAGATCTCAGCTGTGCTCTGCCGTGGGGGCAGAGGAGAGGCTGCTGCGAGCTGTTCCAGCCTGGAGAACCCCTTGGCAGGCTCCCGCCCGCAGGCCCTGCCCTCCGCCCTGCACAGCCAGGCCCCGGGCCCCGTGGAGAGTGGCCCCCTCTCCTACCACGGAGCTCCCCGGCTCTCCAGACAAGTCGCCTGCAGGTTCTCCTCGAGACCCCTCTCCAGGGCTCACAGCTTTCATGGCTGGGTGTCGGTCCCCAACACTGTCCCTCCCCGTGCACACCCCACCCTCCTGCCGCTCCTGGAGTCCACTCCTTCTGTTCCGCCGTCACCGGCCGGCCACTCGCCGTCCTCAGACTAACAGCCCCGTGTGTTCTTGCAAATGGTTATTCCATCCTTAGAATAAATCAGCCTTTTCAGCCTTTTCCTCAAATTCACAAGTTTTCGAGCCCTAAACCAGAGTCGCTGTTCTCTGCGGGCACCCCCTGCCGGAATGGCCCTGTTCCCTCCGTTGGTGGGCTCTCCGTGGCCGCGGCTGGCCTCCCGTGGTGGGATGCGCACACAGACCCCGCAAAGCCTCTCTGTCTGCGCCCATCCCACACCCTGCCCTCGTCTCTTCCTTTAAAGGGGCTGCTGCCCCAGCTTCCCCCGAGGAGCCCCTTCCCCAGGAGCCAGCCGGCTCTCCCCGCCTGCTCGCCCTCCACCGCTCGCCGCGCCCTTGGACCGTGGGCCTGCTGGACGCTGCGGGTCCTGCAGGTGCCACAGTTGTCACCAACCCGGTGTCACCAGCACCGAGACCCTGAGGCAGAACGATAATAGTTAGAGGGGACGGCAAACTTTCGGCTTCCAGTCTTTTTTTATTTCCAAGTCTCCTAAAACAGAAGGAAAGTGGGAAAAAAAATCAGCAAGAACTGGCCATTCGAGTGTCAAAGGTTGTTTTGGTTTGTTTTGAATAGAGTTATAAGGGGCAGAAAGTCTCAGCTCTTTTCACTGTCCTTCGGACAGTTTCTCACGGTGTTGTTGGTGGAGCGTGCCGTCTACCCGAAACTCCTCCGCCCCAGCAGAAACGCTGCCTAGTTCGTTCTGCCCACGAGGCTCCTCGGACTCCCGTGAGCCCTCCAGGCCACCCCCCCTCGGACGGGCCCCCTTTCCGCCTGGCCTTGCGGGGTGCTCCTCGCCACGCAGGCCTCGGGCAGCAGGTGAGGACCCCCTTCGCAACCCGGCTGCGGCCCACCTGCAGGACGGACGCTTCTCTTAGTGCTGCACCGTTTTATCTCAGGCTCAGTGACTTTGTTCTGAAGTTTGTCTGAATCCATGTAATGATTTTTCACATATGAAAAGCAGGGAAAAAATTGAGGAAAAGGCTGAATAGGATGACTTATTCTAGGGAGGGAATAGCCGTTTTCAAGAACACACGGGGTCTGTTATGCTGAGGATGGTGAGCGGCCGGCCATTAGACACTCCCCAACTCCAGCCTTCAGAAACCTCTCCACCTTGTCCTTGTTTTCTTTCTTTTATTTTATTTTTTAAGACAAAGTCTCACTCTGTTGCCCGGGCTAGAGTCCCACGGTGTCAGCCTAGCTCACAGCAACCTCAAACTCCTGGGCTCAAGCAATCCTCCTGCCTCAGCCTCCCGAGTAGCTGGGACTACAGGCATGTGCCACCATGCCCGGCTAATATTTTCTATATATATTAGTTGGCCAATTAATTTCTTTCTATTTTTAGTAGACACGGGGTCTCGCTCTTGCTCAGGCTGGTTTCGAACTCCTGAGCTTGAGGGATCCTCCAGCCTCGGCCTCCCAGAGTGCCAGGATTATGGGCGTGAGCCACCGCGCCCGGCCATTGTTTCCTTAATGCCCAGTAGGAGCTGCAGCCGCGGAGTCGTGGCCGCATGTGTCTGTTAACGACCTGAGCATTGCAGTCCTGGCTTCATGGCGCCCTCAGGGAGGCGGCGAGCTCTGCCTCTGAGGAACGGTTAACATGGGCCGATGCCTTCTCTTGCTTCGCAGAAACCAAACGCATCAGCTGGCAACAAAATGGCCAAGGCTGGGGTGTTTTTCTTGGCCTAAAGTCTGGAGAGGGTGTGACTGGTCAACACGGGGCTGGAACTGAACGGTCCAGGCCCCAGCCAGCTGACGGAGCTGGCATGAGGCGTCCCTTTGTCTCAGCTGCTGGAAAAGGCGTTATAATTAGATTTTCCTGTCCTTATGGCAAAATGAGGGTCAATTGTCTTGCTTGCCCAGTCATGATTGCACCACCCTTATTGCGGGTTTAATCCATATGCTGAGAAATTATGTGGGGATCAAATGCACACTGGCATTAGAGAACGCCTCCAGATTGTTCTCAGTGCTAGGGCTGCTTCTGCAAATGAGTGCTGCTTTGCATGCATTTACATGTAAAATGCAAATCACACAGTTCCCCGATGGAGAGCAAAAGGGAGTAGAAGGCAGCTAGCTTCCTCCTTTATCTCAAAAGCAGATGTCCTCCTGGCCTGTAGAGTGGGGGAAAAAGCCCCCAAAGATGGTTCCATAGGCGGCCCCGTGCACAAAATGCGAAACACTCAGTTACACGTACACAGGCCATTGGTCCCGCCCAGTGGTAAAGCCGAACCTCGGCACCTTCCGGCTGCGCTTGATTGGTGTGGCGGACGCAGTTGCTCCCGGATCAACTGCCTGTTAACACGGGAGGCAGAGGCAGTGCTGGGAAGGGCCGCTTTGTTTTCAAACGAAACCATGACTACTGGGGACAAATGTTAACAGTTGGCCAGGGTAGTCTGGCCACTTCTAGGAAAGGATTAGGCTGGGTCTGTTGGCTGTCTTTAGTTCAACATTCATTTTTTTTTTTTACTTTTTTGTTTTCAGAGACAGAGTCTCACTCTGTTGCCCTGGCTAGAGTGCAGTGGTGTCATTATAGCTCACTGTAGCTCACTGCAGCCTCGAACCCCTGGGCTCAAACAGTCCTCCCACCTCAGCCTCCTGAGGACCTGGGGCTACAGACACAAGCCACCATGACTAGCTAACATTTTTGTTTTTTGTAGAGGCAGGGTCTCACTGTGTTGCCCAGGCTGATCTTGAAGTCTTGGCCTCAAGTGATCCTCCCACCTTGGCCTCCTTAAGTGCTGGGATTACAGGGTGAGCTACTGTGCCTGGCCTTAACATTCATTTTGCAGCTTAGGAACAGACTATGGTGTCTGGAATCAGAATCGACATTGAAGATAAAGTGTGTGCGTATGTGTGCTTGTGTAAGCACTTGTGGTCAGTCTTCTGTATAGTAAGCAACATACTGAACTATTTATGGCAAGTGAAAAGAAAATCTGGTTGTAAGAATTTTGGTGGTTTTTTTTTTTAATATTAAAGAAAATACTCCATGTGTATGAATGTGTAACAGATTGCATTTAGTACCTCCCACCTCAGCCCCCTTCGCCCGTGCATGGAACTTGGGATCTCTAGAGAATTCGGTAGAGCGAGCATAGCAACACAGGGAGCAGGGGGAGGGTACATGGGGCCTTTACTATTCCCCTCGACCTGCGGGGGAAGGGACGACACCTTGTAAATTTGGCACAATTTCTTCTTCAATACTGATTTAATATTTAGACTAAAAATCAGTATCTTGAAAGATCATGTGTGCACTTGTTCTTAGAGGCTGACGCCTTACAGCCAGACAGGGAGGCCACCCAGCCCCATTCAGCACACGCCTTCCTCTCAGCCTTCAGCTCCCCTGGTGCCGGCTCTTCTAGTTTGGCACTTTTTCCTGGTGAGTCTTTCTGCTCAGCCCACCCGGGCTCGCAGGCCAAGCCCTGAGGCTGGGGACAGCTAGTCGCAGCCGACCGGGCAGGGCTGGGGGCTCTATGGGCACATCAGGGCACAGGGCATCCTTTGAGCGCACTGAGCCAATGGGGGGCCCTGCGGATCCATCCAGAGATGTCCAAGACCACCAGGAGACATTTGATTAAGGGGGGGAAAGTCAGCTTATTTGTGGTGGACAGAATGGTTATCACTTTGAAGTGTAGGACTTGATCTTTTTCGTTTGTTTTAAAATGTACCTTTATTTATCATTTTTGAAATTACAAAAAGGCTGTGTCTGGATATTCTAAACGGAATAAAACAAAGTATGAAGGAAACTGGATTTGTCCCTTGCCTTCCTGCCCTAGCCTCCTCTGGGGGTCACCAACCACGCAGCCTGGCACCTGTCTTCCACACCCGGACACATACACATAGGTGGGGGAGGGGCGCTTTTGTTACCAAAATATAATTGTGTGATGCACATTGGTCCATACCTTGCTTTGTTCAATTATTATGCATCTCTTTTGATCAGAAGATAGGGAAGGAGGTAGACACAGATCTATCACCATCCACTTTTTAAAATTTCTTTGTGGACCACAGGTTCTAGTTACATAAATTGGATTATATCATTATGCTAATTTAAGGTGAAGTCTTTTTCTTTTTCTTTGCCTCTTTCTCTGTTTTTTTTTCCCATGTCCTAGCCCCTCTACCTCCCGGCACCCATGTTGCAACATTCTGTGTTTACTTACACAGTTACACACACACACAAATTGTGCACTCTTGGTTTTACAGGAATAAAAAGGTACTTATGCATGAGTCTCTGCAGTTTGCCTTTCTACTCAACAGTGCTTTGTAGAAATCTTCCTCATTCATCTGCTATAGCTTCTAATGCATTCTTTTTAATAACTGCATACTAATTAATGCAGTGGGTGCAGCAGCAATTATACAGCCACTCAGCAATTTCCCAACAGTTGGATAGTTATCAGTTTTTGACACCTCACGATAATATCTTTGTCTATATGCACCTTCAAGGCTCATATCAGTGTTCTTGTCTGTGAAATGGGTTTCCAAGAGGGAGATTGTTGAGGAGACAGATGTGGGTATTGTCAATGGTAATAGCTGTTGCCGAAGGAGGAAGCACTTTGTATCCCCCTGGCGATGTTTCTGCTCGCTCTCTCTGCATCCTCCCCACAGTGGGGTCTTTGCCGCACTCTAGCTTTTGCCACTGGGGGGTATGCAACATGCTACTTCCTTTTTATGCTCATTTGCATTCCCCTGATGCTGGTGAATCTGATCTTTTCATGTGTTTATGAATCATTTAGATTTGCTCTTCTCTGGATTTGCCATTCAAATCTTTGCCCATTTGTCTCTGGAGGTAGTCGATTTATAAAGCTCTTTATATACTTTGAATAGTGTCCTGGGCTATGAGTAACCTCCCAGGCTCAGGAGTCCAGCAGAAGGGATTGCATCCCAGCCCTGACCTCAGAAGCTGTGTTGCCTTGGGTCACAACCTCCCTCTCTGTGCCTCGCTTCCTCATGTTTAGGTCGGGGGTAAGCAGAGTGCCCACCCTACAGGGACACCGGAAGGCCTTATCCATCTAATGCAAGCTCGGTTACTTTAAATCGTCATTTCTATTTATTTGGCTTATGATATCTTTGATTTATACAATTTTTAAATAGTTCACGTCATGAAAATGTTCGGTTTTTTTTCAAAGTTTCCATTTTTTCTGTCCTGGTTAGGGAAGTGTCTGTCTTCTTTCCACCTGTGACACACCTGTCCTAGCAGGATCACAGATTTCTTAACCCCAAAAGTGAGGTAAGGCTTGACATCCCTCCAGTTCTTGCTTGCTTGTGGTCCCTGCCCGGAATCAGTTTCCATGCTCCATCCAGAATGTAGCAGAGTTTTCTGCAGATGTTTTAAGGGACCGCTGTACAGTCAGAGTCCCTGGAAAGGTGGGAGCCCAAGGTCACCTCCACGCTCAGTGCAGTGACGTCCCTCCAGGCTACGGGCTTCAATAAGAAAGTGGGAGCAATTGAAAGTAATTTCAGTGATACTTTTCATTTCTTCTATACTGGCAATTACTCTTTCGGCTCAACGTATTGATTTTAAATAAGTGAGTTTTGTTAATTTTTTTCAAATATTTAAATAGAAAATTTCATTGGACAATGCCTTTCAATGAGTGTTGTGAGCTATTTTTTCTATTTTTTTCCCACGAGATAAGCAGTACTAGAACCTCGTTTTGCTGTGAAATAGATTCCTTAAACATTCCTATTGAGTACTTGCCTTTCGGCATGACTTCGTAATATCCTTTCTTGGGCATCTTTTTCACTGCCTCTCCTGCTTTGATTCGTGTCAATTTCTGACTAATTATTCTACTTTGTAATTGACTACTTTGGTAAGTAAAAGCAATACAAAATAATGGAATCTCTGTATTTAATTGATGAATTACTGTTTTAACTAAGATTGCAAGTCATCGTGCCAAATATGCATTGATACGCTTTTTATTGCCAACGAATCAAGAAATTAAATTAATGATCTAATTGATTAACTCTAGTTAATGATGGTAACTGATATTGGCTGCACCAGTCTAGGGACGAATGGAAAGCCTATCTTTCCATCTTACTGGGTTTCATCATATTCTCTTCCAGACTTAAAGAGGAAAAAAGAAAAAAAAAGTTTCCAAAACAAAAACTACTGATCATTTCCTTCTCCCATGCTACATGGCCAATTCTTTTCAGACTAGAAATATGTATCCTGCAGACTACACCTAGTCTGTGCATCATTCTTCACGATTCAAGATGATACAGTGAAAACACCTAGTAAAATGGCATTTGCTCCCAAGGCCAGATCTGTGATACATTCTTTAATACTCACATGACACTCAGCAGAGACCGAAAAAGTGTGTGTTTATTCTAAACCAGATGCCAGTGAGAGCTTCCTGACCCTAGGCCTGGTGAGTGCTGGAACTCCAACGCCATTTGGGGTCATGCCCTCTGCAGTTTTCCAGATCCAAAAACCATTAGCCATTCTACTTTGGGCAACAAATACCTTCCGTGCCCTGCCTGACATCCGAGATCCTCTTTCACCTTTCCAGTTCAGTCTGACTCAGTTTTACTAAGTGGATCTTTACCTGGGCTTCTGGAACCACCAGCTCTCTGGTCTCCCCACCTCTCACTGTGCCGGGTCACCCAAGTGACTGCCCAGACAAAGGGTCAGCCCTGCTCTTGTCCATGTTGTCAATGAGACACACTCACAGTTCTAAGAAAGAAGCCCAGGGGCCGAGCCTGCCTTTCGAGCTTCTCTGTAATGTGGTCTCAGGCTGCCTGGCCGTGACAACCTCTCGCTCTTCCACTCTCTCCCCGTCTCCACTTTCTGACCACAAGAAAACTGTTCCTCACTCTCATCTGAACTTGTCCCACATGCTTTCATGGCTCTGACATCTCCAACTGACACTACTCCAGAGCGTGTGATGTGCTACCCATTTTCCATGCACTCAGGCCTGCCTCAGAAGCTACTGCTCATAAAGCTTTTCCTGGGAAATTCTTTTCTGGTTTCAAGGTCCCCTAGAGCTTCTCTTACAGGCTCTACACCCTTTGTTCATGTCCTGGGTACATCACGGACTGCATGCTGTTGCCATGGTGAACTACTCAGGCTTCAGCCCTGTGGCATTGGCAGCTGGCAGCTGGCAGCTCAGTCCTGCTTTGGGACTTGTTTTGTAGTGAAGAGAACTGCCCACCCAAGATCATGTCCAATTTCCATGGGGAGCCCTGGAACCATGACTGGTCAGTGAAGCATATAAAAGCCCAGACCATCACCCCAATAAACGGCAATTGGAAAAGGCCTTCTCTGCTCCAGAGTTCCCCTAGGATCCAGGTAAAGCTGAGGCCTCTGTTCCGACTGTTACGGATCAGCTCCCCATTCTGCCCACTCCTGCTGCCTTCCCTCCCCCACACGTGTGGATCCCGAACACACTTCCGGGTTAACTTTCTGCACACAAATCTCCATTTCAGAGTTGCTCCCTAGGAAACCCAACCTATGACACAAAACTCTCTGAGTATCCGCCTGAGGTCAGTGAACATCTCTTGGTCAATTTTGCATTGTACACAGCAATTTTTTGCCTTACATATTGGAAGATTCTATTGATGTCTGTCAAATTGAGTTGTTTCATTGGGTAATGAACAAAGGTGAACTTCCAATATTTTATAAATTAATTGTAAAATGTGCCACCTCTTCACATGGATAAACCAAGAAGAGTTGAAGTAGTAGAAAGATCAAGCAGCCCTAAAACATTTTTCACCACTTCCCATACGCCAGGACTCAAAGTGTTCATAATTATTCCAAGGTCATTACATTTTTAAAAGGTAACATCTTTAAAATATGCAGGTACGTGAGAAATGCTCATTAAAGATATAGCCACTGAAGGGGTGACGTCAGTAACAGTAGAATAGGAGCCTTCTAACTATCCCTCCCTCTATAGACACACCTCATAAACAGAGACAGATCGGTTTTCTCCAAGACAAAGCCACAATCCAGTTAAAAGACTCGTACACACTGGATGACTGATAGCAAAATGAGTAAAAAAAACAGAGCAACATGAAAATATATGAAAACATAAAGTCAGTGGTAGAAATAAGTATATAGTCAAACTCAGAACACTCTTATACTGTAATGGTGGTGTGGAAATCAACTGTATATCTACTATGAAGGTTAAAAGACAAAATTATTAAAAACAGCTATGGCTATAATAATTTGGTAAGGAAAACAAATCATAAAAGATATAAAACATGTCATGAAAAACAAATTGGATGGGGTAAGTAAAAGTATTGTACTGCTTTTGTATAAATAATCAAAAAATCATAATCAGTTTAAAATAGCCTGGTGATAGTATAAGATGTTTTATGGAAGACTCATGGTAACCACAAAGCAAAAATTCTTAGTAGATACACAAAAGATAAAAAGAAAGGAGTCAAAGCATACTACTACAGAAAATCATCAAAGCACAGAAGAAGACAATAAGAAAAAAAAACCTACACATAAAGAGAAAACAATAAACAAAATGGCAAAAGTAAGTCTTCACCTACCAATAACTTTGAATGAAATATATTAAATTCTTCATCAAAAGAAGTAGAGTGGCTGAATAAATGGGAAAAAAAGACCCAACTATATGCTTCTTACAACAGACTCATTTCACCTCTATAGACACATAGATTAAAAGTGCAGGAATGCAAAAAGATACTCCACATAACCCAAAGGAGATTGAGGGTAGCTATACTTAATCAGACAAAACAGATTTTAAGTCAAAAACTGTAAAAGAAAAAAAGACATTCATATAAAAATAAAGAGGTCAGTCAATTACATTATAACAATTATAAATATATATGCACCTAAAATTGAATCATTTATATATATATATATATATATATATATATAAAGCAAATATTCATAGATCTGAACGAAGAGATAGATTGCAATAGAACAAGGATGGAAGACTTCAGTACTCCAATTTTAACACTGGAAAAATCATAAAGACAAAATCAAAAAGAAACATTGGACTTGTACTACACTTTAGACCAAAGAGAACTAACAGACATGCAGAACATTCTACCCAATAGCAACAGAATACATATTCTTCTCAAGTGCACATGGAGTATCCTCCAGGACAGATAATATGTTAAATCACAACATAGGAACTTAAAAAGATTTAAATTGTATCAAGTGTCATTTCTGACCATAGTATCATGAACCTAGAAATCAAAGACAGGAAGAAAAGACCTTGAATAACCAAAGAAATGTTGAGCAGAAACAAACAAACAAAAACACAACATATAGAAATGAAGCTGTAGCCATCACATTCCCTGATATCAAAATGTATTATAAAGCTATTATAATAAAAACAACATAGTACTCTGGTACAGGCATAAAAACAGATACACTGACCAATGGGACAGCATAGAAAACCCAGAAACAATCCCAAATATTTATAGAAAACTGATTTTTTACAAATTTGCTAAAAACATACAATGGGTAAAGACAATCTTTTCAGTACATAGTATTGGAAAAACTGGACAGAAGAATAAAATTGGACCCTTATTTCACAACATATATAAAAATCAACTCAAAATGGATAAAAAATTTAAATGTACGTCCTGAAACTGTAAAGCTGCTAGAAGAAAACATAGGGAAAAACTCCATCACATTGGACTGGGCAATGACTTCTTGGATATGTTCCCCAAAGCATAGGCAACAAAAGCAAAAATAGACAAATGGAATTGCATCGAACTAAAAAGCTTCTGCATAGCAAAGGAAACAATGGACTGAAAAGACAATCCACAGATTGGGAGAAAATATTTGCAAACTATACATCTGATAAGGTGTTAATATCCAAAATATATAAGGAATTCAAACAACTTAATAGCAAAAAAACAATCCAATTAAAAAATGGGCAAGGGATCCAAACAGACACTTCTCAAAAGAAGAAACACAAATGGCCAACAGGGAAATAAAAAATTGCTCAACATCTCTAATCATCAGGGAAATGCGGATTAAAATCACAGTGAGATATCACTTCACGCTAGAATGAGTATTATCAAAAAGACTAATGATAGCAAGTATTGGCGATGATGTGGAGAAGAGGGAACTTTTGTATACTGTTGGTGGCAATGGCAATTAGTATAGCCATTTTGGGAAAACAATATGGAGGTTCCTCAAAACACTAAAAATATAATTACCATATTATCCAGCAATCCTTCTTGTGGGTATGTATCCAAAGGAATTAAAATCAGTATATCAAAGGGATATGTGCACTCCATGTTCATTTCATCATTATTCACAATGGGCGAGGTATGGAAACAACCTAAGTGTCCATCAATGGTTGAATAAAGAAAATATGGTATGTATACACATTGGAATGCTATACAGCCTCTAAAAAGAAGGGGATTCCATCATTCAGAACTACATGGATGGAACTGGAGGACATTATGCTAAGTGAAATAAGTCAGGTACAGAAGACAAATTGTGTATGATCTCATTTGTATGTACAATCTAAATCGAGATGATCTCTTAGAAAGAGAGTAGAAACGTGGTTACCAGAAGTGGAGGTGAGCTAGGGCAGGGGAGATGTTGTTTGAAAGATGCAGTTTCAGTTAGACTGGAGGAGAAAGTTTTAGTGATCTATTCCACTGCATGTCGACCACAGTTAATAATAATAGATTATATATTTCAAAATTGCTAAAAGAATAGATTTTTAATGTTCTCAACACAATAAAATGATAGATATGTTAATTCACTTGATTAAATCTTTCTACAGTGCATACATAGATCAAAACATCACAGTGTACCCCATAAATACACACAATTTTTTAATTTAATTTTTATATTTTATTTATTACTTATTTTTTTAGGAATGGGGCTTGCTTTGTCTCCCAGGCTGGAGTGCAGTGGCGCAACCATAGCTCTCTGTCACTTTGAATCCCTGGGATCAAGTGATCCTCCTGCCTCAGTCTTCCAGTAGCTGGGACTACAGATGTATGCCACCACACCCAGCTAATTTTTCTAAAGTTTTTTTTTTTTAAGAAACAAGATCTTGCTTTATTGTTCAGGCTGGTCCCAAACTCCTGGCCTCAAGCGATCCTTCTGCCTCAGCCTCCCAAAGTGCTGGGATTATAAGCATGAGCCACTGCACTTGGCCCACAATTATTATTTGTCAGTTAGAAACACCTTTTAAAAACAGATATAGCCCATGAATTAGATGCCTTACGTTTATCTCTTTTGCCAATTTTATGTCTGACCAACAGTAGG
Organism: Mirza zaza; assembly: GCA_008750895.1. Lineage (NCBI taxonomy): Eukaryota > Metazoa > Chordata > Mammalia > Primates > Cheirogaleidae > Mirza > Mirza zaza. Next base: position 16,516 of record VSMD01061872.1, on the reverse strand, counting down.
CATTCTACAAACATTAATTTTTCTTCCTGAGAGGTGGGGCTGACCGGGTCCTAGTATTACCCATGGCTAACCGTGCTTCACATAACCGTTCTGGGAAACTCTACTGGGTCCCAACTCCTGTCATAACATATTATGTGTGTAGAATTCACCCACATAGACATGTATCCGTGGGCTCAGTGGCACGTGCTATGGACGGAGTTCTGTCAAGCAACACGACCCGCAGGGACTCCCAGTTCACAGAAGACAAGGAAGCGTTTGCACACAAACACCTAGAACTCGGGCAGCAGCCGGTACGGCGGCCTCTCCCGTTTCCACGGAGTGCCCAGGTCGGCGAGCCCGGCCCGCGCATCCTCCTCGGGCACTGCCTGCGTCCCGCCGCAGTTACCCACCAGCTGCCACGCCGCGCACTTGCTGAGGGCCAGGAACTGGGCTGGGTGTTTTATACACGCATACCGTGGCTCACTGAATTCTCACAAAAGCCCTGTGAGATTAGTATAATTATTGGCATTTTACGGGAGAGAAAATTGGGACTTAGAGATTTCACGTAATTGGCTCAGGTCCCCACCACCGACAGGTGGGGGATGGGCGTTTGCTACCTGCACGCCCAGCTGCGCTGCCTCCCTGGCTTAGGGAGGTGCCCCGTGCCCAGAGCCCGCCCCCAGCAAGGCTGTGCGTCTCTCATGGCAGGAATAGCATCATCTCGGTCATTTGACCCAGAGGCTCTCCTGCCCGCCTGGGCTTGGCTCCCCGCACCTGTCCTCCTCTTCATGGGAGGAGGATGTTCTTCTCACGGCCATGGCAGAACTTCCAGGCAGCGAGCTCCATTGCACAAGCACGTTTCAAGTCTTTGTTCCCTTCACATCTGCCAGCGTTCCATGATCCAGAGAAAATCCAAGGGCATGAGGGGAGGGCGGGGCAGGACGCAAGTGATTCTGAAGAATAATCTATTCTACTCCGAGACTGCCACCGTGACCACACGTGCCGCTGCCCTGTGCTCCACACTCGCATCTTCCCTTTTGCAGGCGAGTCACAGAACAAACCCGACACTGGCCAGTCTCTGCCCCCAGCTCCTTTCGTCACCATGCAATCAATAAGCCACTTTAAATAGAATAGCATGAGAGACACACATCAGTTGCAAAGTGCCAAATAAATATTTCAATCCGAAGCATAAAATCTATTTTTATTATTCATTGCTTTGGATTATCCATGCCTCTGCCTCCTTTGATTCACACGATTAGTCGAGATGTGCTCTAGTTGTGAATTATCCTTTTGCCACATTTAAGGCCGGCTCTCACGCGAACGTTTTGGTTATGATCATTCCTGCCTGACCTAAACTAATCAATGTGAGGGGACCTCTTTATAGTGTCATCTTTTTCAGCATCAAAGTTTCCTTATTTTGGCAAATCTAACATGTTAACGACCGGTACGTGGTAAACGTGTAGTAAAGAATCACTGGTACACAGTAAGTAGACAATGATATTCGTGTAGATTTATTAGCAGGGTTGCATTTGTAAGGGTTTTAATGCTGTAAGTTTACATGACAGAAAGGTTTACGGGGTACCCAGTAAACAGGAGAGGACACAATGTAATCCGGCTCACTTAGAGCCTGAGCCACGGAGAGCAGAGTTACGGCTTCCTGCGACTGTCACCTTGAAACCCTGCCGCGCCGCCTGTAGCACCAGCCAGCGGGGGAGGAGAGGCAGGGTAGGGAAGGAGGCCGCGTCTTACAGCACAAGGAAAGCCTGAAAGCCGGAGGGAGAAAAGTCGAGGCTCTGCCCTCACAGCATCAGGAAGCGTCAGGAGAAAGGAGACAGGAAACAGGCTGCGCTCGGGTGTCAGAAAGAGCCCGGGCTCCCGGCGCCGAAGCTCGCAGCTCGAACACCCACACCCCGCGCTGCCTCCCAGGGCTGCTGCGACAGGGCCAAAGCCAGCAGGAATCTGGCAGAGCCGTCACTCCGCACAGGTGCCTGCTGCTGTCCTCCCTGGGAACGGAGCACTTGCCCTCCGGGAGTTTTTAACTTGTTATTTTTTTTCTTTTCCGCTTGGTAGGCTCATTTTGTTTAACTAGAAAAGAGTAGCTTTTAGTGTCTAATTAATTAATATTCAGGACAGGATTATGCCATTTTACTGTTTTCACAGCCCATTAGAAAACTGAAACCTGGCTCCTAACTCTGGTGTGCTGCACTGTCTGCAGGAAGAAGTTTACTTTCCCTGAAGCTCCACCTACCCGGAGACTGAATCTTAAGACCACCTGCAACCACAGCGCCTCCGCCACGTGCAACCACAGCACCCAGCCTCCTGCAACCACAGCTACTCAAGGATTCCCGCTGCGGGTGTCCCTCTCCCAGGCATTCTGCATGGGAGGGAAGCTACTGGGAGGAGCCCAGCACAGTGACTATCTGGCTCTAATTTCAGGGAAGATCCCAGGCCAGAATGTCTTAGAAGAACTATTCCTGAACTCCTGACACAGAAGCAGGGAGAGGTTCTAAACAGTCGTTGTTGTTTTACGCTACTCAGTTCCTTGAGAACAGATAACGAATGCAGAGCAAATGTGCATACTCCCTGCTTGTTTATTACTTGTCTGTTTAGGGCATGTGAAATAAAAGGAAATATATATACTGGTCTCTGTCTCTGGTTCCTGGCACCAAGCTCCTAAAATTCTTGTGATTTCCTGAGGCAAAGGGGTGCTAGGAGCATTTGTTCTCTAATATCTGATCTTTCACCTTGGTTCCAGACACAGAGTTCCTAAGATCATTGTGATTTCCTGGGTGATGGTGTGTCTTTTGTTCTAACAAGAGGAGTCTTGGTGGCTCTGGCCGGGGACTGGTCACCAGAAAGACCAGGCCAGGGCTAGAAGCTTGGAACTTTCATCCCGACCCCATTCTCCAGGGAAAAGAGAGGGGCAGGCAATGGAGTTAATAATCCATCATGTCTACAAGATGAGGCCTTGGTAATAGTCCCAAATTTAGAAGTTTAGAGAGCTTTTGGGTGACAAAGACACGGCAGTGCTGGTAGGGTGGCACCTAGAGAGTATGAGGTTCCACCCCCCCAATATACCCTGCCCTATGCATTTCTTCCACCTGCTGCTCATCTGCATCCTTCACCATATCCTTCATGGGTATCATAAACTGGTAAATGTCAGCATTTCCCGAGCTCTGTGAGCCATCCTGGCAACTCATCCAAGGAGAGAGCCGTGGGAGCCCTGATTGGAAGCCAGTTGGTGGGAAGCACTGGCCACAGCCTGGGGCCTGGGATTGGCATCTGAAGTGAGGGCAGTCTCCTGGGACCAAGCCCTTAATCTGTGGGGTCTGCAGTGATCCCCGTTAGTGTCAGAGTTAAATTCAATTGTGGGACAACAGGGGTGTCCCCTGGGGAATGGCGACGGTGGGGGAAAACTCTCACCCATTTTGGTGACACCAGAAGTGACATGTGCTGAGTTGAGAGTTCAGTCAGGGAAACAATTCGTTTGGATTTTCCTACGATTCAGGGAAAGGCTGTGAAGATGTCCATCTTCCAAGCACCATCTTGCTCTAGTGACCCGCAGACTCATGCAACAAGGTCGTCTCCCCAAAATAAGTGCATTGCTGTACAATAAGAGCTTATAGAATGTAGATATCCTGGACGGGGAGTCCCAGGCAAACATGCACGTGTGACTCTTTGCAGTACACACAATCTGCTGCTGGAACAGGCGTTAGGGACTACGACCAGGATGGGCTCTTGGCCTCACTGTGGGACAACTCGGAGCCGTGGGAGCCCAAGTGCAGGCGACGTCGGTCCCTGGTGGAGGCTGAGAGACAGAGGCCAGCTGGGGAGGTGAGACTGTCCTCACACCACTCACTGTGGTTGCTCAGAAGCCACTGGTGTGTTGTCCTTAGTTTTTAATTATGCAGTTTATTGTTTCGTTTTTCTTATTACTTCTTGACTTTCTTCTCATTTATCTCCTTGTTGACCCTCACTAGAAAGAAAATTCCAAAAATTACCAAAGAGAAAACATCATGTTGGTTTGCCTTTTCCCCATAGCCAGCAGGAAGGGATTGTTGAGAAAAGCTCAGCTGTTACCAAGAACAGAGAGAGTTTTAGTCACACATTTCCCCATCAAGTGTGATTATGGCATAACACTGAGCAGCCTTGCAAAGGAAACTGGCTTTTCTTTCATGAACCCTCACAAATGCCCTGCAAACCAGTACCAAGAGTGGCTGTTCCCATTTTTCAGCTAAAAGTTGCAGAATAAGGAGTGACTTAGTGTCGCTGACTTGCTGCATCACAACCTGGAGTCACGAGTAAATTATGGCCTGTCACATGTTGTCCAGTTAGCATTTTAATTTACCTAATGAAAAAAATTGTGCTACGTGGACCCCGTGGGCTCCCTGTGAGAGACACCAACTAAGTCGCTGTGATCTGCAGGCCATCAGGACAGCGGTGCCAGGTGGCGGCCTTCAGAGAGCACAGGTGGAGCCCAAGGTGCTGATGGAGCTGTGTGGCGAGAAGCTGCAAAGCTGTCCCCATTGCACCACTACAAAGAAACTATTTTATCTTTTGGATAAAATGGAGCCAGTCTTCCCAGGCAATTTGGAACTCTCAAAAATAAATAGAGACAAAGGATGGAGCACCCACCTTTGTGTCTCCCTCCCTACTGAGACGCTGGTAAAACGTGAGTAAAATGACTGCCAGAGACAGCGAAAAGGGAAGACAAGAACAAAAGAGAGAACAGAGGAGGGAACCCAAGGGCAAAGAGGACAGGAAGAGGCTCGTCAACAAAGGAGAGGAAAATCCCAGGAAGCTTACAAAGCGGTAAATCAGAAAAAAACGCCACGGCCAGAAATTCACGGGGAAGGGACAGAGCAGGGCACAGAAGAAGAAGAACAATGGCACTGATGATGATGATGGTGGTACAGGCTGACGTGCACTGCGTGAGGAGCGTGTGCCCAGCCCCGTGATAGAGCCGTGATAGATCCTTGACGCACGTTCTTGTACCCAAGGCACACGACGAACTTGATAGCAGCACAGCCATTATTTCCATTCGCGTCGAGGCGACTGAGGCACAGAGAGGTCGAGTAACCTGCCCAAAGTCACAAGGCTAGTAGGTACAGAAGCCCAGGTGGGTACCCAAGGAATCTACCTTCAAATTACGTGCTTGCCCAGGAGAAAGAAGACAAATTATCATTGCAGAACCTAAGAGATGCTCCAGACCTACTGAGGGCAGATAATGTGGGTAGGTGCGGAAAATGAACAAAAACAGGGCGGGAGGATGGAAGAATTGAAAGTCTAACTGTGAAATATCCGCCTAAGTTAGCTGTCCAGATTTTGGTGACTAGGGAGTTCCAACATCTCAGACTCTTCTCCAGGCAAAATAGGTTGGATAGGTGGATGTACAGATGGGCACAGGAATTAAACCTTTTCATAAAAGCCAGCCACCCTATTGCTGACCTGAAAATAAGTCCTGTCAGGAAACAGGCCTCCTCCCAAGAACCAGGGCTCTCCAGAGCAGGGATGGGGAACCTGCAGCCTTAAGGCCACATGTGGCCTTCTAGGTCCTTAAGTGAAGCCTTTTGACTGAATCCAAATTTTATAGAACAAATCCTTTTATTTTTCTTAATACATTTTTGCTGGTCTTTTATATTTTTATTTTATTTTTAAAATGAACATATTTAAAATAGCAAAGAATAAAATACATTTCAACAAAATAATCCTGCCAGATTGGCCAGCACAATTAGAACATCGGTAAGCCATAAGGGCTACATGATGGCTGCTAAGCTCGTGATTTAGTTCTAACTCCCCTGCCTGACTGGGGCCACCACTGCGTAGGGTGGTTGGTGAGAGTTTATGGGGTCAAGTACAGCAGTCTGTCATCAGCTCTTCAGAACAGTGCACTGTGTTTCTGCTTGAAGCAGAATTTGTGAGTAGTTACACAGCTCAACAGTAGTTTTAATTCTTTCTGCTTAACAGCCTATCATGTCAAAGAAGACCAAGGGAATGCTGAGGGAAGAAAATAGATTTTTTAATGAGAATTAGGAATTGCAGTATTATCTTGTTTCTGCTAAAATTAATGTAATTTGCTTGCTTTTTGATACTGTATTATCAACACTAAAGAAAGTCAATGCTCATCACCATTGTAACACTCATAAGGACCACGAATATTTTAAATTAGAGGGAGGGGCATGAAAGGTTGTATTGCAGAAATTAAAAGATGAAAAGCAAAAGCAAAGACAATTCTTTCAAGCAGCAACAAGACCTGGAAATAATGCCACTGAAACAGCTTATATGGTAGCTTATATACTCAGGAAAAAGAGAAGCCAGTCAGTGACATACAAGTTGTGAAAGAACGCTTGTTGAAGTTGTAGGATGCTTAGACCCTGATAACATTTCAAAGTACAAACAACTGCCTCTTCCAAGGAGAACAATAACTGTCCAGCAGCATGAATTGACCTTCCACTCAACAACTTCATGCAATACTTCAAAAGGAAAATATATATTATTAGATTGCTTTGGATGAATCAATGGATACTACTGACTTGGTGCAGGTTTTATACTTCATTTGGGTCATCACAGAAGATTTTCTTTGCTACCAAGTGTTACTCACTTTGGGCACTCTTGTAAACAGAACATAGGAAATAAATATCTTCAACAACTTTCAAGATAACTGTCATGAAGTTGGACTGAATTGATAAATTTAGTGAGTGTATGTACAGGTAGTGCACCTTCCAGGACAGGAAAACATGAAGGGTTTATTGCACAGATAAAAAAAGAGTTAACAGATCCAGATGCTCTCATTTCTTTTCATTGTATCTTGCATCAGCAAAATCTCTGTGCCTAAGCTCCTATTTTAAGTGACACTTTGCAACAAGTTATAAGCATCATTAACTATATTCATGCAAATGCAACATGGCATCATCAGTTTCATAACATGCTAAAGTTGAATGATGAGGTACTCAGTGTGGATTTCTCACATCATTATAAAGTGCATTGGCTATCGCAGCAGGAATGGGTGTTAGCCAAAATTTTATCACTATGAGAACAGATAGATATACTTTATGAAGAATAGAACCAGCAATGTGAATTATTGAAAGAAGATTTCTATAGGAATGCAGCATTTCTGTGTGACATTATGTCAAATCGGAGCAACCTGCATATTTCTTTGCAAAAAAACACTAAGTCTACATATGATATGTGGCAAAGAAAATCTAAACATTTCAGAAAAAGCAATCTTTTATCAAAATACTTCTTCAAAAGGAAATTTTGGATGAACATTTTCCCCAGTTAGCAAACACCAATGATGAGCAGGATAATGTATGCAAGTCATTTGAATACGCAGCTGTTACAGACCTATTAATTGGAGAATATAATGAAAGGTTCACTGACTTTGAGAATCGTGACATCACACTCAGATTAGCATTTCAGCTTCGCCTAGTTGATATCACCAAGTCACCTAAAGAACTACAGATGGAATTGTTTGAGCTCTCAGGAGATGATGTTTTAAAGTTATTGTTTGATGCTAAGAAAAATCCAATTGAAATATGGAAAAATACAGTAGAATATCCACACCTTCCACAACATACCCCAAAAATGCGTTCTTGCTTTTCATCCACTTGTTGCTGCAAATCTACATTCTCCTACCTAACCCAAATCAAGGCACCCTTAAGGTCACGAATGACTGATGCCCATCTAGAGGATCAGCTGAAACTGGGTACCTCCCTGCTGCAACCAGATATTTAAATGTTTTCCAATGAAAAGCAGATGCAACGAAGTCATTAAAAGGTTAGTTAACTTTAAAATTAACAAATAGTTTTCATTTTCTGAAATTATGAAGTGCATAGTAGTTAGATTTTTACAAAATAATGTACATGTTAAAGTATATCTAATTGAAGTTTCTTGAATGTGGCCTCCAACAGGAAAAGGGTCCCCATCCCTGCACCAGAGGTTTCATGTTCAGGCCCCGGGTCTCCACACATAGCACAGAGGAAGCCCACAGCGGGTGTCTGGATGACTTAACCCGTCTGACACCCTCACAAAGACTAGACTGCAAGGACAGTGAGGTATGAGAAGAAAAACATCGAATGAAAGCAGAGGACAGGCAAGAGGTACTGGTGATCCAACTGGCTTTGAGAGGAGGGTAGGAGATATGGTATTTCGGGGAAGAGCAAAACGAAACACCTCCGAGAGAACACTCAGAGTGATTTGACAGACCATCGCATCCATCAAATGTATCGTCACAGCTGGTCCTTCCCTTCCTTCTGGACTGCGTTGCAATGTCACCAAGGAGTTTCCGACTGCACTTGATACAGTAGCCACTCCTCCTGGCCCCTGTCGAGCCTGCCCCTCCCTAGCCCTTACCTGCATTTCCTTCTCACCGAGCTCAGAACCGTGTGATGCACCGTGTTTTCACCTGTTTGTCCATTTTCTGCCGGCCTCGGCACACGTGATGTCCCTCCATGAGAGCAGGGCATTTGCTCACTGTCAGTGCTTAACACAGTGCCTGGTGCAGAGTAGGTTCTAAGTCAATGTGTGCAAAACTAATAATTTTTTTTTAAAAAAAGAGCAGTTTGCAATGAAAAAGAAACAAAGACTAAGAAAGAAGTCTTGGAAGCTAAGCACAGGCAGGGAGTGCATGGTAATTTGTTTTGTTCTGCTCAATTTTCTGTACCTCTAACTACTCTAAAAATAATGTCTATTTAATTAAAAGAGAGTTGAAAACCAAAATTAAAGAATTTAATAGAAGATTAGGAAATTTTCCAGAACAGAGAGCAAACGGACAAACAGAAGAAAAATATAACAAAGGTATGAGAGATATCAAAGGGTCCAACATTCAACTAATGATTCCAGAAAGAGAGAAAAATGGAAAACCAAGAGGAGAAACTCATTTAAAAAACAGCAGACAATGCTGCACAGCTGAGGACTCGTTGTCTGAGCTGGTGACGTCCTGTTTGCCCCTCTATGCCCCTTCTCCACCCTTCACCCTGTGCTGTAAGCCCACACACAGCCGGACCCTTTGCCCCCTGGCCTGCAGGTGGGCTCAGCCGGGGGCAGTGCCTGCCACAGGAAGGGGAGACCGAGGACAGGCTCTTCCCGCAGCCAACTCCCTTACTCAGCCCTCCTGGGAGGCCTCTCTCTGGGCGGGGGTGTCAACAGGGCCCTGCTTTCGTGCTGGAGGGTCCTGAACTGTTCCTTCTGATCTCTCACCCCTGCCACACCTTGCAAGTTTAAATCCCCTTCAACATATTGGCAGGTACATATAGATGGTGAAGAGGATTTAAATTTACACAATACAAATATTTAAATGTTAATCATACAAATGTTAAAAATTGTCAATGCTCAAAGATCATCTTCCAAGATTGCTTATCATAACACAATTTCGGAGATGATCCAAGTGATCGGTATTGTGGCGGTGTTAAGAATATGCATACAGTAATATGCTATACAAATGTTAAAGTAATAAAGTCCTTCCAAATTATACTAAATTGAGGCAACATCTGTTTCCTGCTGAGACCATAACTAATAAATCATCAGACTGAAGGCATCTACTAAGCAGCATAAAAAAATGAATGAATAAAAAATAGTCCATGTAAGACGTCTTCATACAATTTTAGCATTCGAGCATCCAGAGAGTCTAACAGGTGCCATAGAAGGAAAGCAAGTTTCCTATATAAGACAAACATGAGACGGCATCAGGCTTCTCAGCAGTAACTCCTAACATTTTCTTTTGAGCCTAGAACTCCAAATCCAATCAGCTTACCAATAGAGTTTAAAGAAAAACAACTACAGATTCAGAAAGTGCCCATCCTCTGTCTTATGTATGAAGTTACTTGAAGATATGCTCCGAACAAGGATAGTACCAGGAAAGAGGAAGACAGCAGGGTCAAGAACGGTAACTCTAGTTTCATGAAGAAAGCCCAGAACAAAAGTGCTACAGTCAATCTAAAAGCGATCCATCTAAACGGGAAGTAAAATCACTGTGCTCACAATGTGTCTTTCGGACAAACAGAATGAATGACAGCAGAGACACAATGCAAAAGCCACAGTCTTTTTAGACAACAGTAGAAAAAGAAAGATAATTAGAAAGTATAAATATTAAAAAATCTGTGCAAGAAATTCAAGCTCAAAATACAAAGCAAACAAAAACACAGCACAATTGTGAGCAGTTAAATAAGACATAAGAAAATAAAATCCGTTTGTCATTGATGCTAAAAACATCACCCATCTGGTGACATGGGTCACATGCAGGATTATGCCAAGTTATGACACCCGGCTCTGCCAGGCATGTGCCACAAAGTCGTAACAATGTGAGTGCTCTGTAAAGATTTTCAATTTTTTAGGTCAACTGATTAAAATAGGAAAACATACAATTTTTCAAAGCAGACTATTAATGTTATCAGCCTGGACAGTGTAAAAATAAAGCACCAATAAAAATTGTGAAGAAAGAGGGAAGAAGATCCAGTACAATACAGAAATGAGATGTGCAGAGATGCTTTTAAAATTGATGAAATAGATTATATTTTGTAAAACAGTTTTTAGGGTGCTGAAACTATTCTATATAATATTACAATGGTGGATATATGATATCATGCATTTGCAGAACTTCATACAACACAAAGAGTGAACCACGTGGACTATGGACTTTAATTAACAGTAGTGTGTCAATATTGGTTCATGCGTTGTAACACATGTACCTCACCAATGCCAAATGCTAATAACGGGAAATGTGGGCGGAGGCAGGCAGTACATGGGAATTTGATACTTTCTGCTCAATTTTTCTGTACTAGAACTGCTCTAAAAATAATGTCTATTTAATTTAAAAAAGAGTTGGAAACCAAAAAATAATAACAATTTAAAGTTGAACTGAATGAAGGGGAGTAAGTGAACCAAAGATACACTTTGCACAGAGGGGAGTGGATAGATTGTTTCTGGAGTTAATGAAGTGACAGTGACGTCGGCCTTTCATTTGGAGCAGGGCTGTTGGGAGACCTGAGGTGTGTCCTCCTGTAAGCAGCCCATGTGTGCCGGGTGGCACGGGCTGGTTTTTCATTGTAAACCTTATTGTGTGATTTGACTTGTGACCCGTGCATGAGTCACTTAGGGAATAAAGCAAAATTCTTTTCAAAATGCTGGTCAAAAATGTGGCACTTCTCAAGTGCACGCCGGCCCCACGCACGGCCCAGCGGTAGCCCTGCTGGCGCACACCTGGCAGACTCGGCACCGAGGAACTTTCTTTGTTGTTCGTGCCTCGCATTTTCACCTTCCCCTTTCAGACGCAGAGTCTCTTTCCTACTGTCACCCTTCAACTCTTCTCCCAAAGTGTTCACCGGCACTGAGTGTAAATAACCAGCTGCCTCGCCCAAGGTTATTTGCATTCAGCTAGCATCCAAGAATCCATGCATGCATTCATTCATTCATTCATTCATTTACCAAGCGCACACTGGGCTTCCAGGGGCCGGGAGCTCACGGCCCATGTCTGTGAGTGAGGCCGGGCCTGGGCAGCTCCTCTCAGCAGGGCTGTGGAGCCGTCTTCCCAGGAGCCAAAGCTGAAAGGTGGGGAGGTGTCCGGGTGACCCAGGCCACGTGCACTGGTACGTGAAGATCACTGAGCACAGACGGTGGCACACAGCCAACATCTGACAGTGGGTGGAGAACCACGAGTCAGCAACGTAGACTGGGAAAGCAGCTAAGACAGAGGAACAGGTTACAGTGGCGTTTGTCAGTCAGGAATCTCCAGGGCAGCGGAGTCAAAGGGGTGTGTGTGTCTGCGTGTGTGCGTATATACCTGTACGTTTGTATGTGTGTGCATGTATATATCTGTATGTGTGTATATGTGTGTGCATATATATATCTGTATGTGTATACATGTGCATGTGCATATATCTGTATGTGTGCATGTCTGTGCATATATATCCGTATGTGTATGTGTGTGTATATATCTGCACGCATGTATATATGTGTGTATATATAACTGTATGTGTATATATTTGTGTGCATATATATCTTTATGTGTGTATATGTGTGTACATATATATCTGTATGTATATATCTGTGTGCATATCTGTGTGTGTGCATATACATGTGTGTGCATATATATCTGTATGTGTGTGTGTCTATATGTGTATGTGTGTATATGTGTGTGTATATATATCTGTATGTGTATATGTGTGTGCATATATATCTATATGTGTATATGTGTGCGTATATATCTATATGTGTATGTGTGTGCATATATATCTGTATGTGTATATGTGTGTGTATATATCTATATGTATATATGTATGTGTGTGTGCATATATGGTAAGTCTGAAATTTGCAGGGCAAGGCCAGCAGGAGACCAGGAAGAGTGGCTGTCGCAGCTCAAGTGGAAAGCAGCCGGGAGGCAGAATTCCCACTTGTTCTGGGGGGTCCCGACTGGACTTGCTCCCCCACATTATGGAGGGCCATCTGCTTTCCTCAAAGTCTACCGATTTGAATGTTATTGTCATCTAAAAACTACCTTCACAGTGACATGTAGACTAGCGCTCAACCAAAAACCAGGTACCCTGGCCTAGCTGAGCTGACTTACAACATTAACTACCAACCGTGCTCTGGGATCCCAGGAAAGAGGCCCCAGGGCGGAGGGAAATGCAGGAAGGAGGTGGGAGAGTTGGGGCCCAGGAGTCTCGCTTGTACCTGGTGAGGAGGAGGTTGATGGCAACTCTCACAACGGCACTTTCTGGAAGCTTTGTAGTTCTACCACAGATGGGCAAAATCTAAATTGAAAGGACAGCCTATCACCTCTCCATTTGAAATGTGTGTCCCCCTGGTCCCTTTCTTTCCATGCTCCCTGCTGCCCTGTAACCAGACCCCTGAGCTCTGCCTGCCGGCTGGCCCGGACCCTGAAACTCCAGGCTCTCCCGTTTCCATCTCTCCCGCCCTTCCCACCAAACCCCGTTTCCTCCACGCCTGGACCCTGGACCCCACACAGTCACTGTTCAGGCGGGGCCGGTTTTACAGGATGCCCCAAACACAGCATGCACATTGCCACGTTCCTCAGTGCCCCCACGCAGAAATGCCCTCTCTCCCTTCCCTCCCCTGCCCGGGTCCCGGGATGCCCGTGACCCACACAGGCTGGCGTCAGGCGTCAGGTGCTGTGTTAGATGCTGGGGCACAGGGCTCCGCGCGTGCCTGCACCTGGGAGGCTGCCCCCTCCCTGCCCAGAGCAGGTGCGTCTCACCTAGTGTGGGGCACGCGGCAGCCGGCCAACTAAGACTTGTTAACTAGTTAAGCAAAAGCATTAGGAAAGATTAAATCTTTCGTTTTTATGTCATTCAAGGCCATCTTTTAGAACTCATGTGTATGTTAAAGTTTAATCATGTGTTAATTTATTAGATGAGTGCATATTTCCTATTTTAGGTTTCCCCCCTAATTTCTATGATTTTTACAGCCATACTTGGATGTTACTTGGATGTCACTAAATAACTAAATTCCCTAAAATGATCCAATTTCTTTAAGTAGTTTTAGATGATAAGCTCTGAAAACACACAGTATCTAAGGTGGGAAGAAATGAAAGGAAAAATAGACGCAGTCCAGTTTAGAGAAGGTGTGTCGGTTTAGCCATCGGATGAAAGCAGGTGAATGTTTTGCAAGGAGGACTGCAGGGTGGACCCGAAGGAGCCAAGTGCGAGGTTCGCAGCGCTCCCGGACTGTGCTTCCTACAGCAGGGACATCGACAGCAGTCAGCTGCTCCCGGGGTCTCACATGGGCTACATGTCACACCGCCGTCTCCAGTGCTTTCATCAGTGCTGGGAAACTTCCTTGGAAATTTGCACCAGCTACTCATCTGCAGGAACAGGAATTCCGCTTACGGCAGCCCTGCACCACAAGTGTCGCTTCCTTTCGCTCGGAGAGAATGCCGGTCTGCCTGCACGGTCAGACAAAGCAAGCGGGTGTGAAGGACCCGACGGAGGAGGCAGCACAGGAGGTGACGGCTAGAGCCGCCTTGAGAAGTGACAGAGTTGCTATTCTGTCCCCAGCACTGGGTCCCTCGAAACTGAGGTCTGGGTTTCCAAGTACCCAAACAACACAGAAGCAAGGCATAGGACACGGGAAAGGTAACGGGGAACACTCACGAGTCGGGGTTCGGCAGCGCAGGCGTGGAACTCACGGTGGTGGGGGTGGCACCCACGAGAATGCCGCCTACACCACATACCGCTCCCATTTCCTAATCGGTGCACCTGGAGGAGTCTTCCTGTCCAACCCCCTACCTTGCAAGGAGTGGGCGAGATTAATGAGCTCATGTCTGAGAAGAAAGTCCCAGAGCCCCGTGATGAAACGTTGGTGAATAAATACACATCGTTCTCCACTTTGTGAATTGTTAGAGGAAAGGTGGACTGGAGAAACAAACTCTCATCCCTCCCCTAAGACCTGGAAGGGTCCCCCTAAAGCCGCGCATGGGTGGGGAGAGAGAATGGGGAGCGGGTGTGAGGGTGATGGTTTGGGGCAATTCCTGCAGACTCGGTGGATGAGACACCCGCGGCCCCACCCGCACCTGGCCAGACGCCAGTGCATTAAGCGCAGAGTCAAGATTAATTCCCAGGCTTGTATTATGGCCACACATAAAATCTGGCCCTGTAACCACAGACCAGTGCCAAAATCTGTTTAGTTCATTTAAATTTTTGTATTTATTTTAATTAAGCACTAGCAGAATGCCATTTGCAGTGGCATATTGAATACCTTTGTAATTAACAATACCCAGCCAGAGAGATAGGCTTCCTCCACATTCTTTTAATTAACTGGACTAGTTCAAGGACAGAATCAGCAATGATTCCTTTGTGCTGGGGGCTAGGGAACATGCCCTTCGTTGGCAATAAGTGTAATTTTTAAAAATTCAGGGAACTATCAGAGTATATTTCCATTTTTATAGTCGTTATCAGGTATAAGAAAGCTTAGCAGAGGTAATGCATTAAATATTTCGAGACAAAAAAAGAAAACTTCACTCTGTAGGGAAATAAGGTACAACTTCTAATTTGCTTGAATGGGGGAAATGATGGTAATGACTGAACCAGTTGTGAGTCACTTTGGTCCGGATAGACCCCCTGAAATCCACAATTCTTATCCTGACTCTCTTCTCAGGGCCTCCTGTAATCGGACAGGATGTGTTTTATAATCCCTAACCCTCTTTCCTCCACGCTGCCATTGTTCCTTTTTCTTTAACATCTCCCCAAACCTCCCAAGACTTTGAAGTATATTTTTTTTTCTCTCGATCTGTTGAACTGGAATTAATCCCCCGATGCGTGTCAGATGCCGACATGCCTCCCCTGAGTCCAAAGCGAGGATCCATCCATTTGGAGTGGGAACGCCCCTTCCGCACGCTGTCGGAAACGGCAAGCGGGTCTTCAGCACGTCTGGTGGGTGCAAGGCTGCAGTGAGCTCACGAGGCACAGGGAGCAGGAACGGGAGGCAGGACCTCGCCTTCCCCTGGAGAAGAGACCCCATCGCCAGCCCCAGCCCAGCCCGGCACCACCGCGTCGGCATTTAGCTCGGTAATACTAAAGTGGTTATGACATCACTGAATTTCCTCAACTGCTGCTGAACACAAAGAAACCAACCTGCTCCTTTGCCAAATGCACCCTCCCCGCAAGAGCTGTGGCAGTGCCCGTGTGCCCTTGCCCACGGCAAGCACGTAATGTGGGGGTGCGGGGTGTTTGGATTCACGCTGTCTGGGCTACGTGTAAACTCTTGAGTTTCCGCAAGATTTCCTTTTGCATTTGCTGTGCTGAACAACCTTGTCTCTTCCTCCCTCCTATCGCCACAACTTTGAACTGAACGTTCACAGATGCGAGCTGCCAAGTGAAATCCCTCCGATATTAAATTCCACAGCCGTCCTAAGGAAGGGGAGTTATGTGCTGTGCTAAGGAAATGAGACATATTTTAAATTAAACGGCCTCATGAATATGCTAACAAGGTCTGAACGATTTGATAATAATAACAGATCTTGTCTTCACGGGGACTCTCTCCCCCAGTAAAGATGGCCACACCTAGGGGGGAGGGACCGGAGAGCACCATCGCTCCACTTTGTCCCTGAGAGGAGTAGAGCCATCTCTCCATGTGAAACGGGCTGCAAGCACCTTCCCCCATTTGTCCATTTTGGCCCTCAAAATAACGGGACTGAGGCTTTGCCCTTGGGGAGCCTTTCACTGTGTTGGAAGCTCTTCCATGGGGCTCTTCCTCTGGTCTAACCAAAAGTATCAGTGCTCTGGGGACAGCCCAGGTGTCTGCCAGGAGTGGCCCATGGTGAAGACAGCAGAGAACAGGCATTTGTCCCCTTCCCTTGCCAAGAGTGGGACTGGGACTCTGCTCAGCTCCAATGCCGAAACAGTTGCCCCTGGACTGCTCCCAGGGCAGACCCCTCCCATCTTGGCTGGTGGCCCTCCTCCTGGTGGTCTCCCGTGCCTGCTCCTGTTTGGGGGACAGGGGTCCACGTGGGTGACAATCAGCACTGACGGAAGCCGACATGGCTGGAGGTGCAGACTCACAGGCAGGAAAGCAAAGGGGGACTCAG